>ML812250.1:34182-60115 GCA_009831015.1 Picea engelmannii
GAAGGAAGAAGATGGAGGAGAAAAGCGGTACAAGGCTAGACTTGTTGTAAAGGTGTTTGCACAAAAGAAAGGTATAGATTTTGATGAAATATTTTCTCCTGTTGTTAAAATGACTTCAATTAGGACTATTTTAAGTCTTGTGGTAGTAGAAGGTTTGCATCTTGAATAGTTATATGTAAAAACAACTTTTCTCCATGGGGATTTGGAGGAAGAGATTTATATGCAGCAACCACAAGGGTATGAGGTCAAAGGGAAGGAGAATTTGGTATGTAGGTTGAAGAAGAGCTTGTATGGTCTAAATCAAGCTCCAAGGCCGTGGTATTTGAAGTTTGATAGGTTTTTGACAGAACAAGGTTATAGTAGATGTCATTCTGATCACTGTGTTTATTTTAAAAAGCTAGAAAATGGAAGCTTTATTATCTTGCTATTGTATGTAGATGACATGTTTGTTGCAGGGTCTAATATGCAGGATATAAATGTTCTCAAGAAGAAATTGTCCAATTCATTTGTGATGAAGGATTTGGGTGTTGGAAAGAAAATCCTTGTCATGAGAATAACAAGAGACAAAAAAAAATTGCAAATTGACATTGTCTTAGGGTGAGTACACAGAGAAGGTGTTGGAGAGGTTTAGAATGCAGAATGCAAAACCAGTTAGTACACCTTTGGACATCCATTTCAAATTAACTAAGTAAATGTGTCCCAAGACACAGGAGGAGATAGAATACATGTCCAGGGTCCCTTATTCATCAGCAGTTGGCAACTTGATGTATGCAATGGTTTGCACAAGACCAGATATTGCACGTGCAGTGGAAGTTGTGAGCAGGTATATGAACAATCTAGGTAAAGAAAATTGGGAGGAAGTAAAGTGGATTCTCAGGTATTTGAGAGGTACTACTACTCATGCATTATGTTTTGGAGGTTCAAACACTTTTCTACAGGGATATGTTGATTCAGATATGGCAGGTGATAAAGACATCAGGAGGAGCACCATAGGGTATGTTTTCATTATAGGTGAAACAACAGTAAGTTGGATTTCAAAACTGCAAAAGGTTGTTTCACTTTCAACAATAGAGGCAGAGTATGTCGTTGCTACAGAGGCTATTAAAGAGATGATTTGGTTACAGAGGTTTATGGAGGAATTGGGAAAGAGGAAGGAGAACAACATGTTGTATTGTGACAGTCAGAGTGCCATTCACCTTGCAAAGAACTCAGCCTTCCATTTGAAGACTAAGCATATATAGTTGAGGTACCACTTCATACGATCCACCTTGGAAGATGGACATTTGAAGTTGGAAAAGATACACACTAGCCAGAATCCTGCAGACATGTTAAGAAAGGGAGTAACCAGGGAGAAACTGAGTTCCTGCTCAGTTTCAGTTGGTCTTCAAGATTGAAGATGAAGATGAGAAATTTGTCAGGTCCAAGAAGGTTCGGAGTCCAACATATACAACAGCGATGGAGTTGTTGAGATCAGTGTCCAAGTGGGAGATTATTGGTTATGGAGCCTGATTATCTTCCTTATTGAGAGGTCCTTTCTTTCAACCATGTTTATACCCCATGAAGTATTTACACCCCAGAAGTATGTACACTCTTCCACGCGGGAGAGTGAAAATGGGGGGCACCCCCTCTGCGGGGTCTGGGGGGGATATCCTCCTGGCTGGGGGGTCTGGGGGCAAGCGGGCCCCCAACGGGGGTTAGAGGGTGAAGCCCCCGAAGGAAAAATTTCCTTGTAAATGTATATTGTAATTTCATTGTAAATTTGGACCATTCATTATAAGGTCACAGGTCTAACAATAGAGATTATGTTAGGGTTTTTTTCCCTAGAAGGCAACCCTATTTTATGAGGGAAATGTATTGCGGATATGGTGGATCGCGAATATTGTCCAACATATACAACAACGGTGGAGTTGTTGAGATCAGTCTCTAAGTGGGAGATTTTTGGTTGTGGAGCCTCATTATCTTCCTGATTCATAGGTCTTTTACTTTCAGTCGTGTTTATACCCCATGAAGTATTTACACCCCAGAAGTATGTACACTCTTCCACATGGGGGAGTGCAGAGGGGGGGTACCCCCTCTGCGGGGTCCATGGGGGCTATCCCCCTAGTTGGGGGGTCTGGGGGCAAGTGTCCCCCAAAGGAAAATTTCCTTGTAAATGTATATTGTAATTTCATTGTAAATCCGAACCGTTCATTATAAGGTCGCAGATCTAATGGTAGAGATTATGTTAGGTTTGTTTTCCCTAGAAGGAACCCTCTTTTATGAGGGAAATGTATTGCGGCTATGGTGGATTGCGAATATTGTATTCTGAGAGAGGATACTGTGAGAGAAAGAAGAGGAAGTTACAACGGGTTTTGCTGTAGGTTGTATCCCTTCATTTGCTGGATAATAATAAAAGAAGGACTTGGCAATTTCTCTAGTGGACGTAGCCCACACTGGGTGAACCACGTAAATCTATGTCTCTCTTGTAGAAAGATTCTAAAAGAAAATCCTAGGCTTAATAGACAAACAAAGTTGGTGAACCTCTCTCCAAGGATAGTGCACCAAGAAAGAATAACAAAAGTTGATCAGAGAGTCCAACCCAGAAAACCAAAAAACACAGATTGCATAATTGCCGGCAGTAGTTGCTCCCAGGACTTGCGCACAAATTAGCCAACTACAATGTGCACAAGTGTACTTCTATAGTTCTGAGAATTCTGTCCAAAATGAATATTGGCCTCCTATATTTATGATGTTTCTGCAAGACTGCCTCGGCCGAATTCTCATTCTAGGTGCTAATTACTTAGTATATAATATTTCCTTTAGTCAAGTTCTTCTCTTGGAGGCTAATAACCTAATACAAATCATTCTCTTGAGCTGAATTATCTTCTAGGGTTCTTAATCAATTATTTAGGGTTTCTTCATTCTTCCCAAAATATTCTATTCTCGTCATGTTTACATGTGGAGGTAAACACCTCTTGCAGCTACCATAATATCAACATAGAGTACGGTTTTATTTTGCTACACAGAAACCTAAATATTGCGACTAGAAATCTTAGAGACAGACATATGCTCCCCAACAAAGTCGAAAGAAGAATACATATCAGTTTTTTTGAAATAATGGACATGTGGATAAACCTTTCTATAATAGGATAGAAGAGAGACAATTTACAAGATAAGATTAAATTCCTTGAAGGAGATGTGTCTATTATACATTGACACGCAAATAATTTCACCTTCTAAGTAAGAAATTCTCAGACCTTGATGTCTCATTCTATGCAGAATGAATGGGTAGTCAAATCTTGGTGCACTCATCGCATGGATAAGGAATCCTCCTTATTCATGTGTTTGGATGAAGCCGAGGAGTGGAAAATATATGTTGCTAATGATTTTTCTCTAGATGTTGTTGGTCAGAGTGATGTTTCTTGTTGAATTGAGAAGATTTTCAATGAATATCGTGCACCAAACCTTATTTCCATTTTTTTGTTTGTTTCTTAGCTAACACAAAAGATTGTGGATTTTTTTCCATTTCGATTCTTTGTTCATTATTTAAAGAAATGAAAATTGATTTCCATTGGAAGGATTCTTTATTTGATGAACAACTTGCACAAAGAATGTGACATGAATCAACCTGACACTTAACTGGTAACACTTGTGTCTCACACCAATGAGAAAATTCAAAATTTTCATGAGTTTCTTAAACACTAGAATTTCTGAAGTCTGTAGGAACTGACAATTGAGAACATGGTTTCTAATTTAGTAAAGGTGTTTCCCCTTGCATGAGTCTATAAGTATTGTGTTCTTGGAACCATCATCAAGCACCATTCAACTTTAGCAAAGTGTGGCGAGAACATAAACTAATGGAACTAGTTTACAGTGATGTATGTTGCATCAATCTGCCTTTAATGGTAGGTGCAAGGTACTTTTTTACATTCATTGATGATTTCTCTTGCTTTACATGGGTTTAATTTTAGAAGAATAAGAACCTTGTCCTTGAAAAATTCAAGGAGTTTCAGTCCTTTTTTTAAAAGAAATGTGGATGACCCATCAAATTCTTAATATCATGCAATGGTGGTGAGTATGTTAATTGACCTTTTGAAGAATACCTACTTTGATCTAGTATAGACTGGAAGTGGTCAGTTCCTCACACACCTCAGTAGAATGGAATTGTAGAATGTAATATTCATATGTTATTCAAAATGGCTAGATGTCTATTGAAGGATAAATATATGCCTCCTTGCTTCTATGTTGAAACTATGTATTGTGCCAATTATCTACTCTATCACATCTTGACTCTAGTTGTTCCTTCCATGACTCTAGTTGAACCATGCTATGCGAAGAATGATCCATATTTTATGAGAAGAATGAAATGAATACATATTATTAAGATATGCTTAACATATAATAATAGAGATATAGTAAAACCGGTTTTCTATTCAATAAGGAAATAAGTTGAAACTGTAAAATGCAGCGGAAAATAAGCTTGCTGGAATGGTGTTGGCTTATCTCTTAGAAGAGATGTGATGGTTGCACTCATTCGTAAGAATATCATTACAATGAGTCTCTCAAGGCCTTTTTACAATAAAGAGGAATGTCAAAAACCCTAGACATCCAAAAACCTAACCCTAGGAGATGAAGCGTCAAAAGTCATGTGGGCCCTGTTTGGGTAAGTTAGTACATCAACTTCCTAAATTTTGCATATGATCTTCGTTTTAGGAGAAAGATAGCCCATTGGAAAGGTATATATGAGGAATAAACATTTTTTTGCAATCTATCAAAGGGAATTTCCCACTATGGCGAGCCCTAAAAACGTTGTTTAGGGACTCAAAACGGCCCCACAAGTTAGGGACCCGAAAACTAGGAGAAGAAAAACAAAACTGCCAAAATGAACTAGTTGGAATAGGTGGGAGGCCACTAACATCCATATGGATCAATCCTCCCCCCTTAGGAAGAAATGTTCTCTATTGCGTTGATTTCCCCCATCATATGAGGAAATTTCAGCTAAATTTGGCCACAGGTGAGCCACTTGCCTTGGTGCGGGAGCTACCCTGCTTTAACAACTCGATAAAGCTAGATCCTTTGATGTCGAGTTCCCTTGATCTGTGTGTCCACAATATGATCGTTGGATGCATGTTTCATGCAGTTAGGGTTGAGCTCTATTGGTTTCAACTTCTTTTCTATATCTGAGGTGTCCAATAATGGTGGGAAATATGGCCGAAAGAGAGCCATGTTGAAGACTAGGTGTAGATCAAGGAAAGGGGGAATGTTGAGCGCAAAAGCATTGTCACCCACAACCTTGGTGATGGTGTATGGCCCATACTGAAGTGGGAGAAGCTTCCAATGGGGCCATGTAAGGCGTTCTTTCTGCAAGTTCAACCAAAATTTGTTGCCCACTTGAAACTTATGTGGCACCCAATGTTGATCATGGCATTGCTTGTACTTGGCATTGGAATTCTGTAAAATATCCTGAACCTGTTGGAAAATGTGCTAGATCTGCTCAATGAACTAAATGGATTTTTCAGCTTTTAGTGGAGCAGGGGATCGGTCACCCGAGGTGTTCTCTAGGGGTAGTGCAAAATCCATGGGGCCCAATGGTTAGAATCCCAACCCCACCTAAAAGGGGATGTGGCTAGTTGAGCTATGTAGGGCTCGATTGTAGCTATGCTCGACATAGGGAAGAATTTCATCCCATATATGGGGGTGCTTGGAATTGTACATGTGCATTATATGTATGATCATCCAATTGACGACCTCATTTTGGACATCTATCTGAGGGTGGAAGACAGTGGATTTGGTGAGCTTGGTATCTAGTAGTGACCATAGGCTTGACCAGAATGTGTTGAGGAACGAACTTTCTCTATCTGAGAAAATGGTTTGTGGGATCCTAAAGTGTACCCAGATGTGTTCAAAGAAGATATTGGCAATGGCCTCTACGGTGATGTTCTTCTTATAGGAAGCCATAATCACCATCCTGGAAAAGTGATCAACAACTACAAAATAACAATCATTTCCCCTCTTGGTGGAAGGGAGGCCTACCATGTAGTCCATTGAGATGGATTCCAATGGCTTGTTAGGAGTAGGAAGAGGGGTGTACAAGACCTATTTCTTAGTGGTTGGTTTGGAAATAGCGCAGGCAGTGCAGGACCTGATATACTTTTCGACATCCTATCGAAGTTTTGACCAATATAAATGTTTCTGAAACACTACCATTGTCTTTTCGACACCAAAGTGTCCTGGCATCTGAGTGTAGTGAGATTCGCGTGCTCACTTGATGGAACACATATATGGCCTAGACTGCACAACAACCCATTATGAAGATTTAAATTAGCGACCACTGAGTTTTCTCCCAACATTTGGTAGGTGGTGGAGAAGTCAGGGTTTGTCTCATAGAGGTGGGGACACCCATAGGTCTCATGGTCACAAGAGTCTAGCACCGTGGTGAGTGTCACGACTGGAGGTCGGCTGAGGTAATCAAAAACTTGGTTGGTACTTTCTATTTTATAATTGATGTTGAGGTCGAACTGTTGTAAGTATGTGGACCACTTCTTATGGCAGTCAATCTGAAATTTGCGTTGGGTATATATGAAATGTAGTGGCTTGTGATTAGTGTGGATGATTGTTTCCTTCCCCAGAATGTAATGTCTCCATTAGAGATAGTCTTTCACAATGGAGTACATTTCTTTGTCTTAAGTAGGGTACTTATGGACAACATATTATAGTGTCTCACTATGATACACCATGGGGTGGCCATGTTGAGTGAGAATGGCACCCACAACATAGTCTAAAGCATATGTATCGATCTCAAAGATATGTTTCAGGTCCAATAATGAAAGTATTGGGTATGACCACAAATTTTGCTTCAAGTAATCAAAGGATTTTTGTTGGGACAAACCCCACACAATTGTTTCCTTACTGCCACCCCTGGTTACTTGGTTCAAGGCCCATGCGATATGAGAGAATCCCAAGACGAACCTACAACATAAATTGGTGAGGCCCAAGAAGTTCTGAAGTTCAATGAGTGTGTTTGGGGTTGGCCAGTCAAGGATGACCTAGATCTTGGATGGATCCACACATGCACACCATGATGATCAATGATATAGCTTATGTAATGGACCCTGTCCATGCCAAAGGAGAATTTTTCCAAGTTTTCATATAGTTTTTGTTGCTGCAGGGTGTGCATAACCTGCTGAATATGATGTAAGTGCAACGGTGTGATTTTTACCCACATATTCAAATGGAAAAGGTGCTCACCTTCTTATGGATAGTTTGGTTCATTAGGATGGAGCTTGGTTGAAGAAATGGTGGCACTGGGTTCCGCATCAATGATCTATCTTCCCCTTTCTAGTTATGACTCAGATTCATATCCTGCATCTGATTCAGAGGCTTTCACTTCGGCCACCAACAACTTCTTTAAGCGGCAATCAATGGTGTTATGCCAAGGGCTCTTAATTAAGTCACACCACTTCTCGGTATCCTTCTTTGTATTTTTTGTGTCCTTCTTTGTCTTTCTGGTGTCCTTATTTGCTTGCGGATTGGACTGTTTGTCCTGATACTATCCATATTTACTCTGTCCTTTGTTCTATAGGTTGGGGCTGCCCTTTCCTGGTTTTTGCTGCAAGCAGTTCCCAAGCCCAAATTGTCGTGTCTTTGTTTTGACCTTCTGCTCGATTTTGACAACATATTGATATGTCATGTTGAAGGAGGATATGTCCATGAATTCCATTTCAGTTTGGATGTATCTATGTAGAGCATTGTGATACTTGAGCACCACATGTCACTTTGAATCTTTGATAACTAGCTTGGTGCATAGGGTATGGAAGATATTTGTGAAATATGACACTTCTTGGTCTCTTTCTTACCGAAGTGTGGTCTATTTGGTATACAAGTCATCATAACTTCCGACAAGGTAAAATTTTTCCTTAGTAGCATCCCTAAAGGATTCCCATGTAGCCACGATTGTAACTAATGAGGTTTCCTCTGTTTCCTTTTGCTCACATAAATTTTCCCACCAATCTTTGACTTGCGGAATGACTTTGAGGAGTGCAAAAGTAATTTTTTCTCTATTTGAAAAGTTATGGAAAAAAAAATAACCTTCTATTAGATTGCACCACTTGTCTACAACATCTGCATCTATATTACCTTCAAATATAGGAATATCAAAGTTGATTTGGAGCTTGAAGGAGGTGGCACATCTGCTTGAGGAAGATGCATCGCCTATTGGTAGTCGTTGAAGGATTTGTGTGAAACTATCCATCATATTGTTGCTTTGTTGCATGAGGGCTTCCTCAAGCAACATTTTGAAAGGATCTCATGTCCCATCATCTTTATTTTCTCCTTCCATGAGAGGTCATTTGGGCGTGCGAGATATTTTTTCCTCAAGAGAAACAAGCTCGAGACCCAATTCTTTGTACCCTGACCTCATTGGGGACATGCATTAAGATGACAAGGAGAAGACCGCTCTGATACCACTGATACGTATTTTATGAGAAGAATGAAATGAATATAGATTATTAAAATATGCTTAAGACAGAATAATAGAGATACAATAAAATTGGTTTTCTATTCAATAAGGAAATAAGCTGAAACTGTAAAATGCAGCAGAACAAAAGCTTGTTGGAATGGTGGTGGCTTATCTCTAAGAAGAGATGTGATGGTTGTGCTCATTCACAAGAAGATCATTACAATGAGGCTCTGAAGGCCTTTTTACAATAAACAAGTTTGTAAAAAACCCCAGACATCCAAAAACCTAACCCTAGGGGATGAAGTGCCAAAAGTCATGTGGGCCTCGTTTGCGTAAGTTAGTACATCAACTTCCCAGGGTCGTAACTTTTCCATACAATCTCCATTTAAGGTGCACAATAGCCCATTGGAAAGTTCTATCGGAGGACTACACATTTTTCTACAATGTAGCAATGGGAATTTTCGACTATGGAGAGCCCTAAAAAAATTGTTTAGGGCCTCAAACGACCCTGCAAGTTAGGGACCCGAAAACTAGGAGAGGAAAAAAAAACTACCAAAATGAACTAGTTGGAATAGGTGGGAGGCCACCGAAATGAATATGGATCAAAAAATCATTCAGTAGACCACCTCCATGTGGTTGGATTTGTTTCCTGGGATCACATTCTTGATGATTACTGAAATAATTTGGATGAAAATATTCATGCTTATGTCATGATGGGATACTCTAAAGAGTCAAAAGCATACTAAATGTTTGATCATGTCAAAAAACAAGTCATTATCAAAAGAAATGTATGGTTTCATGAGTAGTATTCTAGAATTAAGTTTTTTAATTCATTCTCTAGATTGTTGTAGGATGATCCCTTTGAGGTTATCTATGACACTTGATCTCCTATTCCATATTTCATTCCTTCGACTAAACAATTGAATGTTTTTCCTGTCTTGACTAGACCATTAACCCTTGAGTTGACTAGTTTGTCGTCCTCTATTTCGACTGGGCCATTGACTGAAGAACCTTCAACCTATGATTGACCTATTGAAGTGAACCATAGTTCACCTATATCTTGTCAACCCAGATGGGATTCAAATTTAATTGAAGCTGATGGAATTTATACTAGAGATGTCTCCTTTAGATGAAAAACTCAAAGTCAAAAGAAGCATACATGCATTTCCTTCATGACTTGTGTACTTGAAACATCAAATCTTGTTACCTACTCATATAATAAAGGATGACCTAAATGGGAGCAGGATATGTAGACAAACATTGATACTTTGTCAAATAATCACACTTGAGACTTAGTTTTTTCACTGTAAGGAAAGAACATTGTGAAGTGTCGATGGGCGTGTCACAAAAAAATTACTTCTGAAGGTGCTGTTGAGAAACGTAAATCATGCCTCATTGCGAAGATATTTTCTCAACAATAAGGCATCAACTACAATAAATTTTTTTCCCCTATTGCAAACATGAACTCTAATGGACTGATTCTTTCCATTGTTGCTTGTTTTGGATAGAAAATCCATCATATGGATGTGAAGAGTGCATTTATTCATGGAGACCTATCTGAAGAAATTTTCATGGAAAAACCACCTAGTTTTTTGATAGATTCAAATTTGGTTTTTCAACTCAAGAAGTCACTTTATGGTTTGAATTAGGCTCCATGAGATTGGTATGATAATATTGATAATTTATTTCTTTGACTTGGTTTCAAATGTTGTGAATTTGATCAAAACTTGTATGTTCTCCATACAAAAGGAAACACATTGATTGTTGTTGTATATGTAGATGACTTACTCATTACTAGAGATAATAAAAATCTCACCCTTACATTGAAGAAACACCTTGCTGACTCCTTTGACATGAAATATCTTGGGATTCTCCATTGTCTTTAGCATCTTTAAGTATTACCACTATGTGATGAGTTATTCATTTATGAGTCTAAATATGTGATGGATTTATTGATAGATTTTAATATGGATGTTTGCAAGATTTGTGCTACTCATTTTCATCTTGGATTCAAGCTCACCAAAACTTGTCAAAAACCCATATTTCATGCTACTTTTTATCAATAATTGGTTGACAATCTTATATATGTTACTCATTGACGACCTAACATTTCCTTTCTTATTAGTGTGGTTTCTCAGTTTATGTAGGACCCTAAACAAATCCACTAGAAATAATTCAAATGAATTGTTTGTCACCACAAGGGTACCACTCATTTTGGTATCAAATATTGTCAAAGTTCAGACTGACCAGTTAGCTTCATTGTCTCCGAATGGGTTAGCAATAATGATGATAAGATATCCACTTATGGCTATGTGTTTTTATATAAAATTGGATTTTTTGTGTTGTCCTGTAATAAATAGAAGGTAGTCACTTTGTTGACTACAAAAACAAAATGTCATGGTGTCATTCAAGCAGGTATTGAAGCTATATGGATTCGCCAAATTCTAGGAGAACTTGGACTACCTATTAGGACCTTGACTACAATATAATTTCATAATCATAGTGCTATATAGGTTGTTGACAATATTGTTGCTCACAATAATATGAATCATGTTGAGATCCATGCTCAATATTTGAGTCAGTTGGTTCATGATAACATTTTCTCTCTTGAATATTGCAAAATAAATGACCAGGTTGTTGATATCTTCACCAAAACATTAGCTGAATTCATATTTAAAAAGATCTGCATGATTCTTGTGCTTTAGGAAGTTTCAATTATGGGGGGGTACCACAGTGACATAATTTAACCTCATGAATCTCTAGAGACATGTATTGATGGGGGTGTGTTGGAATATGGTTAATCATACATCTCCCAAGTTTAGTCAGTCGAGAGGTCAACCTACACCTGGATATAGTTGGTTGGGAGATTGACCAACAGACTACATCATTCAGTCAAGTAGTCGACGTGCCTGCCAATCGAACAATAGAAAAGTAGTCAAAGATAGTTAGGTGATATATTTTTCAACCCAACAATCAAATAAGTAGTCATGCCAAGAATTCTTGATGAGCCAACTCAACAAGGTGTATTTTGCGAAGTCAACTCTAATGGCCAATGGTTACATGTGCAAAATATCTTCCAAACTCTATGGAATTTGGCTAGATATTGATACTATAAATATAAGACCCTTTGAGTCATTATCATCATGGTGTTTGTGCAATAGATCATGTGGATCAATATGCGCAACATACACTATGATGTTCTAATTACAGTGATATTTGATTAAGTGTTGTAACAATGTCTTTATACAACACCCTTTATCTTCAATATTTTTTGTTCCTATTTGATTATCTACATTGCTGTGTTTTTTCTTTCATGTCATGTTCCACCCTATTCCCCAACAAAGTTTTGTGGATGAATGAGCCATGAATTGAGTCCATTGCAGGAATGAGAAGAACATGGGCTTATGTAAGGTTGTAAATTCAATAATGATTTTGGTGATAGGGATAGTTTGTTTCTCACCTTTGAGAGTGGGGGACTGGTTTGGAAACACATATTTCATGGTTGGTCCATTAAATGATCACATGATGATCTTAGGAAAATCATTTCTCAGAATTTCCAATGAATTCTTGGATGATGCCACGACACCAAGTGTTCTCATGAAGAAAGAGAGGAAGCTTCCAAGGATTCCTAAGATGTATGGGGTCGGTTTGATCAGAGAATTTAGTGAGAGAACAAGAATACCTTGTGGTGTGATGCATTAATGAGAGGTCACTCCGACCACAACATCTTTAAGTAGAATGGGTCAAAATGAATAACAATTGACAATGACAATAACTTTAATAAGTATAGTCATAAGGAAGTTTGGTTGGTCACATAACCTATAGGACCATGGATAAGAGTGAGAGGGGGATTTTATATCTTCACTCATAACACTTTCTAGAGAAATGGAGTAGGAAATGTATCATGGATAAATTTGTTGTCAACCGTGTAATGGAAATGTTATGGAATATTGGTCAATAGAATTGCTAAGCATGAAGGCTTCAAGTGTTGAGTCTATATTGTGTGTGGATGCACTTACTCAACCAAACATAGAGATATATGTCGAGGAAGAAGAAATGGGAGACCAATATCCTACAACAATCGAGAATTTTTGTAGGAAGGCCATTGAGATATATGATTTCTATCTTACCGTTAAATGACTTGAGGAGTTGGGATGAAAACCAAAGGAAAGGAAATTAGGATGGTATTATGATGCTTGTGAAAAAAGAAAAAGTCATACATGTTTCACAAAAATAACATTGGAGACAGCTATTGGGTGCACTCCATTCACTAAAATAGTCAATATGGAGATGCATTGTCGAGGGTTAGGAAATACAATATTTTATTCCTTAAGGAGAGGTGTCACAACAAATATTCAATGAAGAGGTTAGGCACTAAGTCACATCACTATGGACTGATAAATATGGTGGGTTGTGAAAAGAACTTGATAGTTTGGTGTGAAAGGAAAGAGTTTGTATAGAACTGAGAGGTCACTACAAGGAGAACACCTTGTAGTAAAGGTGTTAGATAATCGTTTTGGATAAGTTTTGATAATTCTTTGGAATCATGTAAGAATGGATCACATGAAATTTTTTCTAACGATAATTGTTCCCATAGAGTATTTGAAGTATGTTCAAGAGTTTGCATGCAAAAGGAAGAAATTAGTTAGGATTTTGGGACATTTTGTCAAGCCCTAAATAATGGCACATTACCCCTTAATTGGGGCATATTACATTAGTATTTTTATTTTATTTATGTCGGCTTGGGTCCATTAGTTGTAATTGTACATCCTAGTCTCCTATATATACCAAGGAGACCTTTTCATTTGGAATCATCTTGTATTTGTAAATTTATGTGGTGTTTAAGGAGGTTGCCCCCTCGAAGAGGCTTATTATCTGAAATTCTCTTTTTTTCAAGGCATTGCGTACTAATTCTAAAGTTTTTATCCTATTTTGATATTTGTTTCTTTAAATTTGGTGTCAGATCTCAAGGTCTTGGGGTTTTTCTACTACATCTGATACACCTTGTAATTTTTGCTATAATTTGTTTTTGTGAGGTTTCATACCTTGAAAATCACATGATATTTAAATAAATTATCAAGGCAGTTTTGATAAAAATTTCATCTTCTTGGTCATCCTAATTTTGTAGATACACCTTGTCTAAGATTGGGTAGTTGAGTAGTCATATTAACTAGTCTCAAACAAATGTTCCAGATAAAAGAGTGATATCTTCTTCAGTGAGTATACAAATTAAGTAAGAATAGTTTCATTGGAAATTGGAAAATCTATAGTATTTATGGTGCAAGTTTCAGAATCAAATATCATATATTGTTCTCTTGGAACGCTTTACAAGTACGCTCTCCTGGAAGGGCCAAAAACCAACAACGTGTGGGGAATTTACCATAACTTCAACTTGGAACATCCAATTTTGATCAGACCTGTGGCATTGCAGATAATATGTATCATAGAACTACAAAATGAAACTTTAGACCGAGAAGGGCCAAAATTTTGGAGATACAGCGGAAGAAAGATCGTCTAGCAGAACCACCTCCAAATCAAGGTTTAAAAGGCATGTTTTTGTTTTTTGGAAATTTTCATATATTTTGACTATAAGATTCAATTGGGGTGATTCAATACATATAATAACGTGGGATAAAATGAGTATCAGGTAAAAATTGAGAGAATATTAGTGATTTTTAGGTACAATCATATTCCAACATATCTAAATGTAGGAGCTATCATTACTTGTCAATGCTACAAACTGGGGACTGTGTGGTTCTTCCACATACCCAGAGTATATCAGAATGCCTCTTTAAAATGGTTGTGAATTAGACATCACTACTATGGATCTGAGCTTCCACATACCTTCCTTCAGAATGCCTCTTTAAAATGGTTGTGCATTAGACATCACTACTATGGATCTAAGCTCCTACATACCTTCCATATATCAGGAGACCCCCTAGAATCATGAGACTTACCGAATAAACCTTTTGGCAGTCGTGCTACTATAGTACACCGAGAGCAACAATTGGGGAGATCAATCTCTAGTACCTAGGAAGTCGGATAGTATGAATAAGGGATGGTTAAGCCTCATTAGTTAGTTCCCTAAGAGATTGGGTTGAGTACTATTGTTGGACCCCAGACGTATATCAAAGAGCTATAGCACTTGGCACTCCCTTGTCTATGAGGACCTCTACTTAAGCCAATTAGAAATTACTACCTTGTAGTGATACTTGGCCAACATTCCACCAAAAAAGGGAACTACTAAACCAAATAATCCTTCAGACATTCCTACTTGGACTCTTTATTAAGGTGAATAAATGCACAAGGACATAAATTATTTACAAAATAAGGTAGTAACAAAAGATGAACTACAAGGGATGATGGATTCAATTGAAGCTAAGTTGGAATAAATAATGGATACTAAGATCGATGGTGTAAAAAGGGTGATCATGGAAGGATTGGAAAATTTCCTAATAGAGAGGCCACTTAAAAGTGAACATGTATCCCATGAAATTCATGATGAGGACACAAGGAAGATGAATCAAGATTGGAGAAACTCTAAATTTGGGTTGATGACCAACCACTTTCCTAAGATCAATATGAGGAAGTTTGATGGAAATTATCCAATCACATGGATACTCTAGATGGAAAAGTTCTTTGATGACATTGTTAGACCTAGACAAAGTCCTTAATCTGCACCAGTGGTAATGGTACTCAATAAAGAGGGATCATGACATATTTGTGCAGATTATAGAGAGCTCAACAAGATCACTATTAAATATACTTTTCAATTCTCATCATTGATGAATTGTTAGATGAGCTACATGGATAAATCTACTTCACAAAGTTGGATCTCTGTTTAGGGTATCCTTCGATTAGAATGAAGGAAGTAGATAACCCAAAAACAACATTTCGATCTCATGAAGGCCATTATTAATTTTTGGTCATGCATTTTGGCCTTATGAATGCACCTTCCACATTCAAAGGGTTGATGAATTCCATTTTCAATCCCTTCCTTCAAAAATTTGTCTTAGTATTTTTCGATGATATACTAATCTATAGAAAGCCTTGGGAGGATCATGTTCGACATGTTTATAGGGTGCTACAACTACTAAAGGAGAAAAAAATATATGCCAAACCATCCAAATTTTTCTTTGGAGTGAATGAGGTCGAGTATTTGGGTCATATTGTATCTCATGAAGGTGTCAAGGTAGACCCTAACAATATTAAGGCCATTATGAACTGGATGATTCCCAAAACATTGAAGAATATTAGAAGATTTTTGGGTTTGAAAGGTTACTACGACAAGTTTGTTCGGAACTATGGAAGAATACTAGCACCTTTAACGACATTAACCAAGTAGGATGCATTTTAATGGACTCCATAGGAAACTCAATCTTTTGAACAACTTAAATAGGTGATGTGCAAAGTTCATGTCTTGACCATACTAGACTTCACAAAAAAGTTTATTGTGGAATGCAATGCCTTGGGAAATGGCATTCGTGTTGTTCTAATGCAAGAAGGAAGGCCCTTTTCTTTTGAAAGTCAGAAATGTTTTCCACATTATAATGGGATTATCCCTACTTTGATGTATAAATATGTAAAGGGTTTTTGGGTAGAAGGAGTTCCAAATGTTGAGTGGTGATTGTTTGAATTTCTTTCTAGTTTTTTAGTTAATGAATTTTTTTTGAGGTATGATTGAGGAGTGAAGCTCCCACTAAAGAAGAACAAATGGGAAATTTTGGGTAATGTTAATGTTGCATATTTTGTAGTGCAATGTACAATTGTACAAGATTATAAATGAATACTATAAGAATCCATTCATTGGGATGTAGCCCAAGTTGGGTGAACCACATTAAACCCTTGTGTCATGATGCGTTGTGCTTTTTCATGATATAATGTTTACTGTTACTGTGCAATGAGAATAAGTGTATAAGTATGATGATTTGTTTATGCAAATATGATGTTATAATGCCACACAATGAAGTAATGAGTAAATGAATAAATTCCAAGTAGAGTATTGTCGCACAAGTTATGTCGCATGGTAAGTAATTTTTAACTAATGGAAACTGCAGACATGAGTACATGGTTAGTAAGAAAATGTTGAATGCGTCAAATCCCCTCATCACTACAAAAAATTGGTTCCGCATGTATGTTGATGATTAGGTCCCTCATAACAGGGTTTAATCTGACCACTGATTCTCGTTCAGTCATGGGGTCAGTATGAAATTTAGTTTCCAATATCTGTGCAACCAACCTTTCTTTATTATTCATTGACAAGATCGCCATGTTAGTTGAAAACCCCATTGTAATGGATACTGCTCGATTGGATTTGTCCATGTCTTCCAAATTTGTAGAGCCCATGATTTTTATTTTCCTTAACTCAATAGAACTCAGGAAATCAGTCCATCTTGAGATTACTTAGTTTATGCATGAGACAATGATTTCTTGGAGTAGAATAAAGCCATCCATATCTAAAGACCCATAGTCCTTGAATCCTAATCATGAATTATTGACAGGGTACGTTGGTTTTCCACGCTTCACTAATCTATTTTGAATGATGATCTTTTGAGTTAGTTATACGGCGACGTTAACTTGACATGTTGGACGGGAAGTACTCGAACTAGTGATGTGAGGTGATTTGACTAGCCATCACCTCCCCCCACGAGTTGTTGATTTGACATATTAGACCATGTGACATCAGGGTTGTTGGGAAAATGGTTTCAGGCAGACTACTTTTTGCCTCGACATACTTCTGAGGGAACCACACGTTCATTAATAAAACCACAATAGTTTTCCTCGGCCCGCCCTCGCATAATTAAATTTCATGCTATTTTATCGCACGATATGGATCTCGACCATTGATCTGGGCTACTTCAAGATCAATGGTCTGTCGGATCCTCTCCTTTCCGCTCCTGCTATATTTTTCCACATGCCACCACATATGACCTGGACCTCCAAATCTCACCATGTCTCTACATCGCTTTAGTCACCTACTAAATCTGAAACAAGGATTTCAAGTATAATTGTTATGGTGATAACATAGGCTCCAATTGGGGATGCAATCACCCTTGTGAGGTAGAAAATAAATGTAGACCCAGTGACTTCTTTGTTGGGTTGTTTTCAAAACATGTGTGTGTATCCTGTTACGTCTTGGAGACTGAACGTCAAATATTAAAGCCAGACTTTGTAAACTACTCTTAACTGGATACTGAACACTGAATACACTGCTAAAATATGATTGTACATCCAAACTAAAAAATGCTTGGCTAACAAGCTTATTTGCACACTCCTACCTACTCTAACTACTTAAATGAAATGCCCATCAAATAAAATCAAAATTCCAATGCAACCATGCAAGCATTTTATCCACTGTTTGTTTACTTTGCACAAGCTTGCTCCAAATCTTGCTTACTGATAATTCATTCAAAACTTCATCCATAAACCCAAATCTCAAAAAATTAAAAACATTTGCACAGTTCATTTCCTCCATCAGGATTGCAAACAGATCTTCTAAAATATGCACAAAACAATCATGTTTCACTCCTTCCACTGCATTCTTGATTTTAGGTGATTCAACTTGTTGACTTCTATTGAAAAACTGACAACTTTGTTGAAAATTCTGGTAGTAAGAATTGGAGTTGTAAGGTGGCCATGGCTAGAGAATATCATCTGGTGAAAAAAGACTCATATTCAATACAAACATTGATTTTATTGTAATCCACTATTATTGGTAGATTCTGATTGTAAACGTTTTCCATGTAATATGTCTTGGGATCATGAATTATATGAAATAACGTTTCCTTTTCGGGAGTCAATAAAGAAGATAAAACTTCCTCTACAAGTGTTTTTTCGCTTCTTGGAGTCTGCATAAACGAAGTTTTAAAATCTTCATCCATGTCTAGGCCATTTAGAAATAAGATCATTACGTCATTTTCAAGGGAATAAAGGAAACCTTGAAATACTTTGTCTTGCTGGAAATATTGTTGAACGTCTACATTAGTCTCACAAGAAGTAAAATCACTTTTAACAACAAATTTTCGATCAACTTCTTCTTTGATCTAAAGGTTAAGCACATGTTGTAATTCTGAATTGGAATATCCTTTCAAGTAATAAGATATATGATCATTTAGTGAACGCAGGTGTTGTTGGTCTTCCTTACTAATAACAATTTCCTCATGTCACGAAGTGCTACTGTGAACGCAATCAAACTTCCATGTTTCTTTTGTTACATCATGATTTTCTTTCAACCATTCAAAGGAAGAAAAACACAATGGAAGATAATCTCCATTCACAATTTTACTTCTCTCATCGTAGGTGGAGGATTTATGGCTTGATGCACTACAAAAATTTTGTTTTATCAGTTCGAAAGAGGAAAAACACAATGGCAAGGTCCCTTTACTTGAATTCAAACTTTCTCCAATTTATTCACTGTTGTCGTGGACACGTTGTTCAATATCCTTGGATTTCCGAACATGCTCCTTTTCATCTTTATCTTCGACCTATGGCTGCACTTTCAAACTTACAGGATCTTATACACAAAAAGTAATAGGGACATCAAACACATGAGAAGAGTGATGTAATATCTTGTCAATTTGTTTCATTTGTTTAGTGTGATTTTTCATTAGCACAAATTTGTTTGTCTCAATGATGACCTCATATTTTTCTCTCAACAATCTAAATGCAACAAAGCATAAAGGTAGAGAATTCTCTTAAGCTAACCCAACACATTTCTCTTTGGAACTGTGATACGCGGGTTGATTTATCTCATTATGCTACTAAAAAAGGACGTCTTCAACATCACGATCATCCTCATATTTTTCATATACAGGAAAATCAACTGCATGTGCGATGCTATCTAACAAGAACAAACTAGGAACATCAACATGTTCTTCAAAAAATTAATTTGTAGACTCATCCTCTTGACCGTCTATAAACGAATACATAAAAAAATCATCCTTTTTCTTATCATGAGATGGATCAGCACCCCCTCCTTCAATAGGTGAAATATATTTTTTTGCAGAATCATTGGTATTGGAAACTGCAAGAGGACCTATGGTATTGTCATTTCTATGCTCAGGATCCCAATCAACCCCTTTCTTGAGCATTCAGTGGCTCATTTTGAATTTGTTTACATGCTTGGATGTTGTGTTGAATGTCCTGAGCATCGTTGAACATTTTTTGTAAGGAATTGGATATTCTTTCCATAAGGAGGAGAGACGAATTTGGATGGAGAGTAGTTTCATAATGGAGCATGGAAACAACTTTAGTGGGTCAATTTCTTTGGGAAAATTGTGATAGATACTGGAAAACCTTCTACTGAATATAGAAATAGTTTCATTGTCTTGTTTTTTTAAATCATAGAACTCTCTAATATGTAGGTCCAAAGATTTCTTCTTTCCCCAAAACCTTAAAAAAACATCTCTCAATTCCGCCCATGAGCTAATCATCTTTGGCTGCAAAATATTAGACTCTCCTTTGGTGTCTCCTTTCAAGGATTGAAAAAAGGCCCTCATACAAACATCATCATGGTTAATCTCAAGCAAATCTATAAAATCCTCAAACCCTTAGATGTGTTTTTCAGCTGAGATGGTATTAGGTTCCCCATCAAACACAGATAGGTACTTATAGTACTCAGGAGGAAAACCATGAAGGACTTGAGGGAGTTTCAAGGTTTTGTATCTATTTTGAATCTTGGAGGATGTTGGATTAAGTATAGGAGGTGAAATCACAGTCTTGGATTCATGAGGCTCATCGTTATGACCTTTACATGGCTTATATGGAATATTTTTATCAAGGCCAGTGGTAAACTAAGGGGACATTTGTGTAACTTTAAGAGGGGGATTTATAGTTTCTGGATTGTCATGGTCATAATTTGCATGCAGTAAGTAAAGAAGAACTTGTCTAGCATTTTTAGGAAAGGACTATAGGCAGCTTATAACAAATAGTAAAATGACTTGGAAAAAATCCCATTTTAAGCATTTGTTTTTTTGCATAAAGCCTTTTCATACCTCTACCAAGGGGTATCGTTTTCCAATGAATTACCTGAACTGTATATGAATTTTGAGTGGAGTCACCAATAACATTTTGGGATATGGATTTTGTAAGCCATGTTGGGGGTTCCTCCTGGGCCTGAATGAAGGAATAATGCTGGGCTTGGATGGGATAGATAAGTGGTCTTTGGACCGAGGTTTTGAGAAGGAAATTGTGTCTTGAGGACTAATTTTATACCTAAAAATATTTCTGAGTGTCAACGAGCTACTTGATCATGTTTCAAAGCTCAGGAGGTGTAGCAGTATTATAAAACTGCAACCGGTGTGGTATATGGCCATAGGGAGAGAGAGAAATCCACACCAGAAGTGTTGGATCAAGTAGATGAAGGTTCAGAAGGAGGGTACCAAATCATTGGCCATAAGTCCTTGAGAAGTAGAGTTGGATAGTCAGAATTCTCTGTGGATAACTCACGAAATCGTGAGGGTCTTAAGATGGCCAGAAGTTACAAGGTGGTTAGTGGATGGTGAAACTCGCCACCCTAGGATCCAGAATAAACGTGGGTCATTGATTGTGGTTGGTTTGAACCGTTGGATCATTTCATGAATTCAGGGATTGTGAACTTGGAGTGCAGGCCAAATTCTTGGTCACTCCAAGTCCCAAATCGTGAAAGAGATTAACAAGGGTAGAATCAGACGGTGGAGCGCTTCTAGGAAGAAGTGCCAAAATCCCATGAGTCGTTGGATCAGGGGAGGCTCAAATCCATTGATCTCATACATGAATTTCCATATCAAAATTCATGGATTGAAGCGACAAGAGATTTGGTGTCGCTGCATCGTGAACTCCCGGTTACCGAAAACCCGAAACCCCAAAATCCCGAAACAATATACACCATAGATCATAAGAGAGGAACTTGACCATTGGATCAAGTAGATGATAGACCGTAATTTTGGAATTTTGGCAAATGAAAGTTCGATATGTGTGGATGCATGAACTCCTTATGCCTGAAACTCCTAAACAAAAAGTGAAAGTAGTGGGGCCCCATGATGTCGTCGAAAGTGATGTGGACCTTCTTAAGGACACCATGTGTCACTACCTTGGTTAGTGAAAAATGTGCTATGGGCCCAAGGGGAGAGAGGTTAGAATTTTGGCAGTCGAGAGTTGGAGAGGGAAGCGAGTGCGAGAACCTCCGAGCCCAAAACCCTGAAACCCAAAACCCCGAAGCCCCAAAACCCCGAAACCCAAAACCCTGAAGCGCTAAAATCCTGAAACCCAAAGTTTCGTTTGGAGAGCCTTGTAGCACCTAGTAGTTAGCATTTGATCACGTCCTGTGGATGCATCGGTTGGGGACTAAGAAAATGAGGGCTATCACCCGAAAATTACAGAGCCAAGTAGAACTCGGAAAATTTGTGAAGTTGAAGCGTTTTCTTAAATCAGAATGGTTTTGAATGTGTGGAATTTGCTAAGAATGACGACCTGACAAATCCCTATTGTCTACATGTGTGTTTGCAGAAGCTTAGAAAGTTACAGAACCGAATAGGGTTGTCTTTGAGAGTAGAGAATGGAAGAGGTGTGGATTGGCTGCAATTCAGAGAACGAAAGAGAAGGAACAAATGTCAACTTGGGAGTCGAAGGATCAAACTCTAATGGGCAAGGAAAAGAGATGGATAAGGAAGGACATATGATGAAAATCATTGAAAGATTGCAGAAATATGCCCAGGATCACCGAGCCGATAACCGAAAGCTCATGAGGGTCAGGGATCGGCAGGGTGAATTCAACTTAAAGATGTTGAAGAACCTGGAAAGAACATAAAGGAAATTGGAAAAGGAGAATGACACAAGCAAAATAGGGAGTCACAGGATCCCTGAGAGAAAAAGAATATTGAAGAGTGGTAGCAGACATCGTCGTCGCTCCCCAAAGCATTCCAATAAGGAAGCATACAGTAGTTCAAGCCCATCCCCTACCAGAAAACACCGAAGATATGGAGTGGATGAATTTAAAGGGGAGATGAACAAGATTAAGCCTCCTACATTTGATGGAGAACATAAGAAGGAGGAAGATGTCGAAACGTGGTTGCTTGGCATGAGGAATTATTTCCAACTGCAGAATTATTCCTCTCATGGAGAAGGAAGAATTGTGATGTATCAACTAAAAGGAAAAATATCCATGTGGTGGGATTAGCTTGTGTAGGTGCAACGCGTTAGAGAGAAAGATATTACATGGAAGGAATTCAAGAGGTATTTCAAGAGGAAATACCTGACTAAAAGATACCATGACAGAAAGATGAAGGAGTTCTTCAAACTCAAGCTGGGCAGCATGACCATTGATGAATACGAACGAAGGTTTTTGGAATTACTAAAGTATGTTCCATTCATCAAAGATGAGGTTGTCAAGATTTAGAGGTTTCTAAGTGGACTTCCACCTCCCATTGGTGACAAGATTCAGTATGATGATCCTAAGACTATGGAAGAAACAATAAGAAGAGATAAATGCTTATATGAGAAACAAAGAGAAAATCCTACCTTTTGGAAGGCTTGGGATGACCAGAAGAAGTTTAAGAAAGAATAGAGGTAGAAGGGAAACAAACCTCCCTTTTTTAGAAACAGTCCTCAAGGACAACTGTCTCTTAGAGAGCCCAGGAAGGTTGAAGTGAGTGGGAAAATGTCAAGGCCACCACCTATGGAATGTTGGGGTTGTAAAGAAAACCATAGGTACAAATATTTCCCCCATAGAAATGATAAAGTAAGAGTTCTCCATAATGTTCAACAAGCTGAAATAGTGGAGTACATGGGTAGTAGAATTCCAAGAATCTATGCATCCCTGGACAACAAGCAAGCTAAGTATCAGTGGCACATGATTGAAGTAGAAGGTATGATAAAAAACCAACCATTTACTATTTTAGTTGAGTCAGGGGCTAGCCATAGTTATATAGACCCTAGAGTGGTAGAAAGTTTGCATTTGATAAGAAGCAAACATGAAAAGTCTTGGTTAGTGTAGCTAGCTACAGGAACCAAGAGGAAATTCATGGAGTTAGTCAAGTCCTGTCCTGTAGACATGAATGGACTGAGCACGAAGGCCGATTTGAACATTCTACCATTAGGCTTTTATCATTGTCTAATTGGGATGGACTGGTTGGACCAGCACCATGCCATCTTGGATTGTCGAAACAAGGCATTCACTTGCTTAGATAAAGAAGGGAATCAAAGAGTTGTCCAAGGGATTCCTAGAGCTATTACTGTTAGAGAAATCTCAGTGATGAAGTTGAAGAAGTGCTACAGAAAAGGATGTCAATTATTTGCAGCCCATGTGGGGGAAATGCCTAAGGATAAGGTGTCAAATATTGAGGATCATGAGGTACTTAAAGAGTTCGAATATGTATTCCAGGAAGTACCTGGACTACCTCCAAAAAGGGATATCGATTTCTCTGTGAATTTGATGCCTGGAGCAACTCCAATGTAGAAAGCTCCTTATAGAATGAGTATGCTAGAGATGAAAGAGTTGCACTTGTAGCTTGAAGAGATTCTAAAGAAGGGGTACATTCACCCAAGCGTGTCACCTTAGGGTGCCACGGTCCTATTCGTGAAGAAGAAGGAAGAGACATTGAGGCTATGCATTGATTTCAGACAATTGAACAAAGTAACTATCAAGAACAAGTATCCTCTGTCGAGGATCGACGATCTTTTCGATTATTTGAAAGGTGCGAAAATATTTTCGAAGACAGATCTTAGATCGGGATATCACCAGGTAAGAATAAAGGATAAATACATCAACAAGACCTCCTTTAGAACAAGGTATGGTCATTACGAGTTCACAGTGGTACCGTTTGGGATATCGAATGCACATGTTGTTTTTATGTGCTTGATGAATGGAGTATTCAGGGACTATCTAGACAAGTTTGTCATCATCTTCCTCGATGACATTCTAGTGTATTCCAGGACTGAAGAAAAACATGAAAAACATCCGAGGATGGTGTTGTGGGTGCTAAGAGAGCACCAACTGTATGCCAAGATGAGAAAGTGCTTGTTTTATCAGGAACGGATCCATTACTTGGGACATATTATCTCAAAGGATGGGATAGCAGTAGACCCTGAGAAGATTAAAACCATTAGAGAATGGTCAGCGCCAAGGAATGTAACGAAAGTTATATCCTTCATGGGATTGGCTGGTTATTACAGAAGGTTCATCGCAGGGTTTTCCAAGATAGCTCACCCTATCACTTCCTTACAAAGAAAGGGGAAACAGTTTCACTGGACAAAGGGATGTGAGGAAAGTTTCCAACGATTGAAGAAACTATTAACCAGTGATCCAAATGTAGATTTCATAGTATGCATTGATGCATGCAAAGAATGACTAAGAGGGGTCCTCAGTCAGAACGAATTTGTAATCTGTTATCAGTCCAGGAAATTAAAAGAGCACGAGAAGAACTATGCAACCCATGAATTGGTGTTGGCATCCATAGTTCATGCTCTAAAGAAATGGAGGCATTACCTCATGGGAAGGAGGTTTGAACTTAGAACAGATCATAATGGTCTAAAATATTTGTTTGATCAACCAACCTTAAACGCTAGACAAAGTAGGTGGCTAGAATTTCTGTGTGAATACAAATTTGAGATCAAGCATATCAAAGGAAAGGAGAATAAAGTGGCAAGTGCACTCATGAGGAGGGTGCATGAATTACATGCTACAAAAATTAACATGTATCAAACTAATATTAAAAGCAGAATTTTGGAGGCTGCAAATGTAGATCTGCAACATAGAGAATTGGTAGACAAGCTATAGCAGGGTAAGATGCCACAGAAGATGGAAATTTATAAATTGGAAACAGATGGAATATTGTTGTACAAGAACATAATTTTTGTACCCAATGTCCAGTGCTTGAAACAAATGATTTTGCAGGAGATGCATAATGTGACTTATCTAGGGCACCCTGGATATTAGAAAATAGTAGCAGAACTCAAGAGCCATTACTTTTGGCTGGGTATGAAGAAAGAGATCACTGAATACATCGCTAGATGTATGGAGTGCCAGAAAGTTAAAGCTGAGCATAGGCTCCCAGCAGGGTTGCTGCAACCTTTACCCATTCTTGAGTGGAAGTGGGAAGTGGTGACAATGGATTTTATTATAGGATTTCCTAGAACAAGCAAGATGCATGATTCAATCATGGTGGTGGTGGACAAGCTTACAAAAGCTACCCATTTTATTCCACTAAAAACTACTCACAAGGCAACAGATGTTGCTGATATTTTCATAAAGGAAGTGGTACATTTGCATGGAATTTCTAAAACAATTGTGTCTGGCAGAGACCTGAAATTCACCTTGAATTTCTGGAAAGGATTGTTCAAAGAATTCAGAAAGAATCTGAAATTTAGTACAACTTATCATCCTGAGTCTAATGGACAGAGAGAGAGGGTGAACAGAGTAATAGAAGACATACTGAGAATGTATGTGATGGACAAACCATCAAGATGGGAAGACTACCTGCACTTGGTAGAATTCGCCTACAACAATGGGTATCATGCATC
>ML812250.1:106373-118000 GCA_009831015.1 Picea engelmannii
GAAATCATCGTCTCATGCATAAGTGAAGTAATCTCAAGATGGATCGATTTCCTTAGTTCTATTGAGTTAAGGAAAACAAAAATCATGGTCTCTGTGAAATTGTTGCATATTTATTACAAACAGAAGGCAGAGTATTTGTTTTTCATTGATGGCAAGCTCAACCCGACGATGATGAACAAGAGAAAGTGGCAAGACTAGTAGTGCAACGATGATGGCATGGAAAGATCAAAAGCGTAAGATCAGAAGGAGGAGAAATAATGATTGTTGGATCACCCATCGTGAATTCCCTATGGCCGTTAGATTTGAATTAAGATAGGAGGAGTGCGTAAAAGAGGAGAAAAAATATCAAGCGTCAGATTTGAGAACGAAGATCGACTATCGGTAGATCCAGAAGAAGGAGCATGATATTTAAGTACAAGATGAAGTGAGCTTAAAAAGTCCCGAAAGTAGGAGAACAATTGATCCAAGAAGGAAACATGATGAAATATCAGTTCACAAGAAAGGCTCTATTTTATTATTTCGTAGATCACGAAATCCAAAAGGAAGAGGTGCTCTAACCCCTCAAACTTGTGATATGTGAAATCACGATAAACAATATTGATCATTGGATGCAGTCTACACATGGTGAGAGGTAATATATTCATTGACTGGAAAGTCAAAGGAAGGAGGAGCTCTATCCTTTGAAATCACAAAATGTGAAACTGTGATTCAATCTGATTCGTTGATCAAGGGAGAGCATGGACCATTGATCTGGCTCCATTTCGGAGTTTCGGATATCGGGAATTGGAGGATTCAAGGAGACTTGCGGAAAATTCATGCAGTTCCTTTTGGCACAGCCTATGGTTACCACCGGTGGTCACATGAGGGGAAGAAGCTAGCAATGTTAAGCTCTGTTTCAGAGTTTCGGTGATCGGGACATGGAGATTCGAGATGCCTCATCATAGGATTCTTGAAATTGTGAGTCGCAAAAGCGCTTTATGAATAATCACTTGGTCATAGTTGTGGGCATGTGAAGGAAGGAGCTTGCAAGCTGCAAGACTCCATTTTGTGATCCGGAGTTGGAAGAGTCAGAGTGACTCACAACAAAATTCGCAAAATGAAAAATTGCATAGCACCTGTTGGTGTAGTCGGCGGTCATCATTGATGGTCACGAAAAGGGAAGGTACTAATTGCTAAGCCCTATTTTCGGAGATCGTGACATGGAAAGTCGAGAAGCCTCACCACAAGATATCCAAAATGGGAAATGCGAAATCACTTTCTGATTAGCCTATGGTCACAACTAGTGTGCACATGGGATAAACACAAGACCCTACAGATTTAATCCAACGGTGTTGGTTATTTGGAATCTGATTCAAGGGCTATTGTTTATATTCATGATTAATTGTTCACTTACGATTCAGTTATCTGAACTGAATGATGGTTCTTGGATGGTTTGTGATTCAGTTGCTGAGGAATTTTTTCCCTAGGAGTTTTGAGGTGTAATTGAAGAGGTTGGTGTGCAGAAAAGAGATATGCAGTGACTATGTGGGGTTGATTGTTCTGAGTGAAAAATAAATTGAACTGTAAGAAGGGTAAAAATTACAGTATGCATATTGTGAGATAAAACTCATATATGTTGAATAGACAGAAGCAAGAGTAGAATTTCAGAACAGTTTGAAGCAGAGAATAACCGCAGAAAAGATAGAAGTAGAGAAGAATTGCAAAACAGATAAAAGCAGAGAAGAATTGTTGAATAGAAGAGAAGTGGTAAGAATTGCAACACCTATATTGTTGGTTATTAAATCACTTATTTATTTTAAGGGAGGTTGTGTGGTGTTGGGGATAGGACTGTGGTCCTCTGATATTCAAGTTGGTGCTTGAATATTGGAAGTTGTATCTTCCATCTAGTTGTGGCTAGAAAAACGAGGTAGCAGGGTGGTGCTCGGGGAAAACATAGAGTTTTATGTATGGAAGTTGGTGCTTGTATAAGTCCAGTTGGTGTTGGAACATTTAGGGAGTTGATGCTTCATTCTAGTGGGTGCTAGAGAAGCCAGAGAGTTGGTGCTCTCAACAAGTTGGTGCTTGTATAAGTGGAAGTAGGTGCTTCCATCCAGTTGGTGCTGGAACACTCAGGGAGTTGATGCTTCCTTCTAGTGGGTGCTAAAGAAACCAGAGATTTGGTGCTCTAAACAAGTTGGATCTTGTAAAATAGAGGTAGTAGCCTCACTTTGAGTTGGTGCTCAAACATAGATGATATACAGAACTTAAAATACTACCTATCATTCGAAGAAGAAGAGGTTTTCTCCCTTTATGGGTTTCGTCATGAAAATATGTATCTGTGTATATCTTATGTGTGATTGATGTTCATTATTCATGTTTTTCATATGTTATATAATATTGATGGTCACTTGGAAGTGATTAATTTTTTTTTGAATAGTTATATATTGTTTAAGCACAGTAACAACTGATTCACGCCCGCCCCTCTTAGTTGTCTTAGTATTTTCAACAATTGGTAAAAGAGCGGGCTCATTTTAGTTAAAGGTAGATCTGTAAGCTTAAACATGACAAGTCATGAAGGGACTTCAACCAGTAAGCCTCGTATGTTTGATGGAACAATTTTTTCCTTCTAGAAGGTTAGAATGAGAACATACATAATGGATTTAGGTGTTGATGTTTGGGATGTAGTAGAGACCAGATACATAAATCCTGTTGTGTTAGCTTCCAAGGATAATTAGTTAGAATTTAGCTTTAATTCCAAGGGAATGAATGCTATCTTGAATGGACTTGTAGAAGGTGAGTTTGTAAAGGTGATGCATATTCAAACTACCAAATAAATGTGGGATAAACTTATTAACAGTTATGAAGGAAATGAGAAAGTAAAAGATGCCAAACTTCAAACATATAGATTGAAGTTTGAACAACTAAAGATGAATGAAGACGAAACAGTCAGCAAGTATTTTTTAAGAGTTGAAGAGCTTGTGAATTCCATGAAGGGTCTTGGTGAGAAAATTCAAGAATCATTTTTAGTTCAGAAGATTTTAAGATCTCTTCTTGATAAATTTAATCCAAAAGTCTTTGCAATAGAAGAACTAAATGATCTTAAAACTCTGACCATTGATCAACTCCTAGGAAATATAACTGCATATGAAATGAGAATTAGCAAATATAAATCCATTACTAGAGAAGCATATTTTAAAGCAGACAAGAATACTGATTCAGAATTAGATGATATTGAGGAAAAATTTGTGAGAAGGTTAAAGAAAGGATCAGGAAAATATCAAGGCAAGCTCCCTTTCAAATGTTTTAACTGTGGTAAGATGGTTCATTTTGCATCTAAGTTTCCTCACCAGAAAAAGGATCAGAACTCTGATGATGAAAAGAAATACAAATTTAAGAAATATAGGAAAAAGAAAAGTTTGTGTGCAAACAATGACAACTCCTCAGAAGACATAGATAGTGATTCATCCCGTGAAGACAAAGTGAATAATTTTATGCTTATGGATATGGGAGATCTTGATGATGAACATTCAGGGGGTGAAATGGATGATGAAGAAGTTGTGGTGGATATGGAAGGTGAATTAACAAGTTCTTTGGAAGAAATTGATAGACTCATATGTAAGAAGAGAAAACAAAAATGGTTGTTGTTGCAGTTTAAAATGAATGATAAAAAACCCAATGAAGATTTTTCTCTACTAAAAGTGGAGTTAGAATATGAAAAGAAAATAGAAGACATTTTGAAACAACAATTATTAGAGAAGAAATCAAGGTGTGGAGCCTTAGAACAAGAGATAGTAAAAACCAGAAAAGAAATGGAGAAGTTTAAGGCATTGTATATCCAAAATATGTCAAGTATTAAAGCCTCAGAAGAATTAAATTTCATTCTAAATAAGCAAAGGAATCCAAAGTTGAAAGTTGTCTTGGGCTATGAAGAAGGATCAAGTAGTGATCATCCAAGTAATACAGAACCCATCAAGTTTTTCAAGTCTACACTCATTGACAACGACCACTCTATAAAAACAAAGAAAGAAAATCAGCCACCAAGAAGGAATGAAAGAAAAAGTACCAGAACTGAATCTGTAGATCAAAGAAACTATCGGCGTGAAAGAAATCGATCCACTCAAAGAAGACAGTCTTTTAGAAGGTACAAAGGAATTTTCTATGGATATTGTTTCTTCTTTTCTAACTTTGGTCACAAAGCTATAAATTGTTCTTTAATATTTAGATATGAACAATCAAGTTTTTCAAAGAATAATTATCTGCCACCACAAAGATTGAGACATCCAAGCAACAAACAATCACAGATTATAAGTCATGTGATGATTGGGAGAAGGACACAGGTGAAACATAACAATAGTCATGAGCATAAAAATCATTATGATCTGTTATTAAGTGAACCACAATGTTACAACTGCCATAATTATGGACATAAAGTTGTAGACCGTCACTTAAGGAACTATAAGCCAGATCTGAATCCAGCTGCCGAAAATTTCAAGGTTTGGAAGAAGAAAGAAGATGACAAGTGTGGACTAGTTTTATCAGCCCAAAGACAAAAGAATCCCTGGTATATTGATAGTGTATGTTCCAAACATATGACTGGAGACAAAATTAAGTTTCTAACTCTAAGTGAAAACAAATCAAGAAATGTAACTTTTGGAAACAATGCACCAGGAAAAATAAAAGGTAAAGGAATGGTAAGTATGAGTAATGGAAAAGGAAAAGCTCAAGATGTGTTATTTGTAGATGGTATGAAACATAATATTATTAGTGTCAGTCAAGTTTGTGACCAAGGATGTGAAGTTGTTTTTACTTCTAATATTTTAAAATAAAGTCTGTGAATTTAGGATAGTTGGTTGCAAAAGGGATAAGAACATAAACCAATGTCTATGTGTTAAGAGAAGAAAATGAAGAATGCCACTTACGCAAGTATGATGAAAGTTGGCTATGGCATAGGAGTCTTGGACATATAAATTTTGATCATATAATCAAACTTAGAAACAATGGGGGAGTAAAGGATCTTCGAAAGATATCAAATCCATATGATTCTATTTGTAAACCGTGCCAGATAGGAAAGCTTACTCGGACACAGTTCAAATATAAAAACTTCCCTTCAACAGAAAAACCTCTCCAGTTAGTACATATGGATTTATGTGGACCATCAAGGAAATAAGGTAAACGAAAAGAAAACTATTTTATGTTGATTATTTATTATTATTCTAGACTAACATGGGTTGACGTTTTGAAGGAAAAATCTGAAGCATTTGAAAAATTCAAAGTGTTTAAAACTCTAACTGAGAATCAAGCAGGAAAAAGGTTGAAAGCAGTAAATCCTGATAGAGGAGGAGAGTTTAGCTCATGGAACTTCAAAGAGTTATGTGATAAACATGGGATCAAAAGAGAGTACACAATCCCAAGGAATCCATGGCAAAATGGAGTTGTTGAGAGGCAAAATAGATCAATACAAAAAATGGCAAGATCAATGATGAATGAAAGGAATATACCTCAGACATATTGGGTGGAAGCAATCCATACAGTTGTTCACATTCTTAACAATGCTCATCTCAGGCCACACAGTGACAAGACTCCCTATGAACTATGGTTTGGAAGACCTGCTTCAATCAAGCATTTTAAAGTCTTCGGGAGTAAATGTTATATCAAGAATAATGATGAAAATATTGGCAAATATGATGACATGTCTGATGAAGGTATATTCTTAGGTTATGCTACAAACAGTAAAGGATACAGATGCTACAATAAGAGGCTGCATAAATTGGTTGATTGTATCGACATAAAGGTTGATGAAGAAGTCCGAGTCATAAATGTAAGCAGTGTTGAACCAAGCAAAAAATATATAGTTGAAGATGAAGATGAACAGGTCCAAGGATCAGAAAGGGAAGAATTTGAATTAGATGAAGATACGAATACTCAGACTGACACAAATCAGCAGAAAGAAACAAAACGACCTCTCAGAATTGTTAGAAATAATCATCCTGAAATTCAGATAATTGGAGATATAAATAAAGGAGTTCAGATAAGAAGGAAATTGATTAAAGACTCAGAACAATCTCATGTTGCCTTTTTATCTATGATTGAACCTAAAAAAAATTATGAAGCCATCTAGCATGATGATTGTATTAGATCTATGAATTAAGAGCTTGATTAGATTGAGAAGAACAATACTTGGGAGCTTGTTCCTAGACCTGGAGATAAGAATGTAATAGGCTCCAAATGGGTGTTTAAGAATGAAATGAATGAAAAAGGACAAGTTGTTAGGAATAAATCTAGATTGGTCTATAAAGGGTATGCACAAGTTGAAGGTCAAAATTTTGATGAAACCTTTGCACTAGTGGAAAGATTGGAAGCCATCGGAATGTTTCTTGCATATTCATGTCATAAGAAATTTAAAGTGTATCATATGGATGTTAAGTCAACATTTCTCAATGGATATCTAGAGGAAGAAGTATATATGGAGAAACCTAAAGGATTCTCATTAACAAACAATCATGATTATGTTTTCAAGTTGAAGAAGGCCTTATATGGACTGAAACAAGCACCACAAGCTTGGTATTATAGACTGGACAAATTTTTACAAGACAAAGGGTTCAAGAAAGGTATTGTTGACATCAATCTCTACATTAAGTCTGAAGGTGATAATTTACAAGTTGTTTTAGTTTATGTAGATGATATTATTTTTTATTGTACTAATGAATCCTCTATACAATGGTTTTCCCTCTCTATGCAAATAGAGTTTGAGATGTCCATGATGGGAAAATTGTCATAATTTCTTGGTTTACAAGTAAATCAAAGTTATGCAGGAATATTTATCTCACAAGAAAAATATTTGAAAGAGATGTTGAAGAAATTTCAGATGGAATATTCTTCTCCTATTAGTAAACCTATGGTGGTTGGTTGCAAGCTCAGTAAATATGATATTTCACCCGATGTTGATCAAAGGAAATATCGCTCAATGATAGGTAGTCTTATGTACATCACAACATCTCGTCCTTATATAATGCAAGTTGTTGGAATGGTAGGTCATTATCAGTCTTCTCCTAAACAAAGTCATTTGGTAGTTGTAACAAGGATATTCAAATACTTGAAGGGAACAATGACTTATGGTCTGTGGTATCCTAGAAATTAGAATTTTTAGTTAACTTCTTATTCATATGTAGATTAGGAAAATTGTGTGGATGAGAGAAAGAGCACCAGTGGAGGTGCATTCTTCCTGGGTGACTCATTGGTAGCATGGATTAGTAAGAAGCATGGATCCATTTCCTTATCAACTATAGAGCAGAGTACATTGTTGCTGCCACTTGTTGCACTCAGATTTTCTGGATTATCCAAACTCTTGAAGATTTGAAGGTAAATTATATTGATCCAATTAAAATTCACTGCGATAACACCAGCACCATTAGTGTCTCCAAGAATCTTGTTCTTCATTCTAAGACTAAGATTATCCCAATTAAATACCATTTTCTTAGAGAACAAGTTACAAACAGAGTTGTTCAGCTGAATTATATTCCTTCCACAAAACAGATAGATGATATCTTTACTAAACCGTTAGCAATGACCCCTTTTGGATATCTTTGTCAGAAGTTGGGAGTTATAACTTATTTTGTCTAATCTATTCACCTGGTCAGGGGGAGTACTTATTGAATATATGTTTTATTTATAAGTTTCTCATAGCTGACCGGGGGAGTATGTTCTACAACAGCTCAGGGGGAGAGTGTTTCTTCTTTCACATTGATGTCAAAGGGGGAGAAAGTGTGTTAATGGTAAGGATGCTATAGTGGGATGGTTGGATGTCGAGGAAGAGTAGTGTTCAGGTTCTTCAAGGTTGCCATCAATGCCAAAGGGGGAGATTGTTGGCATATTTATTATGGACAGTAGGCAGAGTATTTGTTTGTCATTGATGGCAGGCTCAGCCCAACGATGACAAACAAGAGAAAGTGGCAAGAGAAGTAGCACAACGATGATGGCATGGAAATATCAAAAGTGTAAGATTAGGAGGAGGAGCAACAGTGATCGTTGGATCACCCATCCTGAATTCTCGATGGCCGTCAGATCTAAATTAAGACAGGAGGAGCGCGCAAAAGAGGATAATAGATCTCAGGCGTCATATTTTATCACAAAGACCGACCATCATCAGATCCAGAAGAAGGAGCACGATATTTAAGTACAAGATGAAGCGGGCTTACAAAGTCCCGAAAGCAGGAGGACCATTGATCCAAGAAGGTCACGTGGATAAATATCAGGGCATGACAAAGGTTTTGTTTCAATATTTCGTAGATCGGGAAATCCAAAAGGAAGAGGTTCTCTAACACCTCAAACTTGCGATATGAGAAATAGTGATAAACAATCCTGATCATTGGATGAAGTCTACACTTGGCGAGAGGTCAACTTTTCACTGAATGGAAAATTAAAGGAAGAAGGAGCTCTATATTTTGAAATCGTGAAACGTGAAAACACGATTTAATATGAGTTTTTGATCAAGGGAGAGCATGGACCATTGATCTGGCTCCCTTTCGAAGTTTCGGATATCAAGAGTTGGAGGAGCCAAGGAGACTCAAGGAAAAATTGTGAAGCGCCTTTTGGCATAACCTATGTTTACCACCATTGGTCACGTGAGGGGAAGAAGCTAGCAATGTTAAGCTCCATTTAGGAGTTTTGGTGATCGTGGCATGGAGAGTTGAGATGCTTCATCACAGGATTCCCGAAATTTTGAGTCACGAAAGAGATTTATGAATAAGCGCTTGGTAACAGCCGTGGGCACGTGAAGGAAGGAGATTGCAAGCTGCAAGACTCCATTTCGTGATTGGGATTTGGAAGAGTCAGATTGACTCACAATAAAATTCATGAAACATGAAATTGCATAGCGCATGTTGGTGTAGTCGGTGGTCATCATCGGTGGTCACGAAAAGGGAAGGTACTAATTGTTAAGCCCTATTTTCGGAGATCACGACATGGAAAATCAAGAATCCTCACCACAAGATATCCAAAAAGTGAAATGTGAAATCACTTTCTGATTAGCCTGTGGTCATAGCCATTGGGCACATGGGATAAACACAAGACCTTGTGGATTTAATCCAACGGTGTTGGTTATTTTGAATCTGATTGAAGGGCTATTGTTTCTCTTCACGATTAATTTTTCAGTTATGATTCAGTTAGCTAAACTAAATGATGGTTCTTGGATGATTTGTGATTCAGTTGCTAAGGAGTTTTTTCCCTAGGATATTCGAGGTGTAACTGAAAAGGTTGGTGTGCACAAAAGAGACATCCAGTGACTGTGTGGGCTTGGTTGTTCTGAGTGAAAAATGAATTGAACTCTAAGAAGGGTAAAAATTATAGTATGCATATTGTGAGATAAAACTCAGAGATGTTGAACAGACAGAAGCAAGAGAATAATTTTAGAACAGTTTGAAGGAGAGTAGAACCACAGAAAAGATAGAAGCAGAGCAAAATTGCAAAACAAAGGAGAAGTGGTAAGAATTGAAACACCTATATTGTTGGTTATTAAATCACTTATTTATTTTAAGGGATGTTGGGTGGTGCTAGGGAGGAATGTGGTCCTCTGATATTCAAGTTGGTTCTTGAATATTGGAAGTTGTATCTTCCATCTAGTTGTGGCTAGAAAAACAGGGTGGCAGGGTGGTGCTCGGGGAAAACAAAGAGTTTTATGTATGCAAGTTGGTGCTTGTATAAGTCCAGTTGGTGCTGGAAAATTTAGGGAGTTGATGTTTCCTTCTAGTGGGTGCTAGAGAAAACAGAGAGTTGGTGCTCTCAACAAGTTGGTTCTTGTATAAGTGGAAGTAGGTGCTTCCATCCAGTTGGTGTTGGAACACTCAGGGAGTTGATGCTTCCTTCTAGTGGGTGCTAAAGAAACCAGAGAGTTGGTGCTCTCAACAAGTTGGAGCTTGTAAAATAGAGGTAGTAGCCTCACTTTGAGTTGGTGCTCAAACATAGATGATGTACAAAACTTAAAATACTAGTTATCATTCAAATAAGAAGAGGTTTTCTCCATTTATGGGTTTCCTCATGAAATTTTTTCTCTTTGTATATCTTATGTGTGACTGATGTTCATTATTCATGTTGTTCATATGTCATATAATATTGATGGTCACTTGGAAGAGATTAAAAATTGTTTGAATAGTTATATATTGTTTAAGCATAGTAACAACTGATTCACCCCCCCCCCTCTCAGTTGTCTTAGTATTTTCAACAGGAAGACATGGACAAAGCCAATCGAACTGTAACGTCCCCCAGCCGTCATCCCACTAGCTGGAAAAACGCTACTGTGTGGAACAACACTTATGTAACACATTATGCATTCTAATGAACTTAAAAAGCTTAATTACAGTTAAACACAGAATTATTGCCAACATAAATAATCCCTGTCACTAACAATAATTCATATGCACAACAGAATACATGATACATATATGACTCATAGGCATGAAAAACATAATATTAAGAATAATTTGATACTTATCTTTGAAACTGTCATGCACCACCAACTGTGTGTAGACCTTCCAAGAACCTCCCAGCGTTAGACCTCGCTACTCATCACTCTCATCAGTAGGTCACCCCTGAGTTGGGACTAAGCTCCACTGGGCAGGGAATCCTAGGCTAGGCAAGGTCAACAGGAAGACACATAGTTATAGAGGAAGGATTCTCTCCCAGGAACCACTTATGCCCACTGCCCACAGACTCTCCTTCCCCACATGCCTATCCCACCCCAGGAGTATACACCTTCTCTGTCACCTAGACAGTCCTTCGGCTGCTAACTTCCCTTTCCTTGGGCTTCAACAACAGACCAGAATGGAAATCTCTAACCTCTATGGTAGCTACAGGGTTCCTTCCAGGAGCTCTCTCCTTCCTCTGCACACTCTCTCACCTGGAGAGAGTCGCTCACGGGCCTAACAACCTGCTTCTTCAACCACAACCACCTCTCTCTCCTGGAGAGAGTGTTGCACATAGGCTTGGCGACCTTCTTCTTCAACTCCATTCTAGCACAAGGAGGACAATAGTAAGGCTCAGCAAGGAACCAATGATGGTAGCCAATCACACTCAGCCAAGGGACTGCGTGGCCATAACAACCCACAATTAAAACACACATGGAATAAACAATTACAGTATGGTCATGTTCTCAAAAGACAGCAACCCAAGTAGTTAAGCATGAACTCAGATTTGCAGTGTGGATAAACACAGGTTCACAGGACACACAGGTCGGCCTTTCCCTCCCGACTGGTTTCTCAGATGTGTGTGGTTATGCAGAGGTAAAACGGGTACAGACTGAGGGTCCATCGTCTTCCCTAGAAAACATCACAGGATGGCCTTACGGTTTCGGGTTTTAGAGCTGCATGAGGTATGCAAAGGTCGAATACAAAGGCAACAGGATTCACGGTTCAGACAGTTGACGATCAACTGGAGGAGGAACCCCCGGACTCAGGTGGAAAATCGAGGAATGAAGGACGAACCCCCAACATGACTTACTTATCTGGTTTTAACTGCATGCACCCAGGTCGACACCTGTCTCCATGGGGCTACATGTTTCCCATCTTGCACATGTTCCCCTTCCAGGAACATAGGATAAAACATATACATTTTCACATCTTTGGAATAATATTTAATTATTATTCCCAAGGACTTAA
>ML812251.1:0-20963 GCA_009831015.1 Picea engelmannii
TCGTGGTCTCTTTTTCTGCACATCCCCTCTCAGCAGTTCTGTAATATAAATTCATAATGTTATTTACATTTCCATCATGCTTTAGCATGGTAATTCCTGTATTAGGATTAATTACAAATTTGGGGGAAACAGGGTGTTACAGTCTCTAATATGTGGAATTATGCTATATTTAACTGACATGCGCAACAATACCTTTGCCTTGTTTTCGCGCTTCTCCTAGTCTTGGATCTATGTTGTTGTCGCACCTGCAACCGCATTAGGTTTTAGTTCAATTCCATTCGCAATGTTCCAGACACCATAGCCCTCCATGAGCGTCTGCATCTTGAATTTCCAGTTAATGAAGTTCGAGCCATCTAACTTGTTGGTTTTGTTGAGGTATGTCTCTGCTAGAGGATTCACCATCTCTGCAAGTTAGTCTCTGCAAGTGAATCACCAAAGATATGCAACTTTTTGTCAAGTGTTGAGCAGTCCGTCGCTCTGCCTTTCGAATCCACGGATCCAACTATATTTTTATTGTCAAATTAAATCATGCATACATCCACCTTTAGATCATACATGCATCCATGCATGCACCTTTAAATCATCCACCTCAAAATTTCTTACCCACTTTAAATATTAAAAAAAAAAAATCCTTAAAAGAAACCTCCCTTTTTTTGTTTACATGCAAGCATCCACTTTAATAATAATAATAAAGTGAATAACTTCTCCTTAGATTTCAAATACACATCCACTTTTATTTATTTAACCATCCTTTAAACCTTTCATAAAATAATGAACCATGCACTTAAACAAAACGTATACCACTCATGCCATCCAAACTCCACGCATGCATCCAAAGTCTACTTTTCAAACTCATGCATGCATTCAAACTTGCATCAAACTCACGCATGCATTTAAATTTTGCAAACGAGGATCGATCTTACGCCACGCTCCAAGCTCACGCAACCTCTTCTGCCTCGATTTTCTCACGGATCTTTCTCCACGCTCAAAGCCTTGACCTGCTCTCACGCAGGTATTCTCCAACTCGAATCGCGACTGCTCTCACGGAACTCACGCTATCCACACCCTCTCCCCGTGGCTCTGATACCAAGATAAAATATACGAGCAAAACAACTTTATTAATGAAGACGGATTACATCTTTATATAGGAAAAGACTCTCCACATGCAAACGAAAGACAACTAGACTCTTAACTAAGAACTGACTCTTAACACGCCTACAACTGACTCTCACAACTGATGCTTATAACTAGCGCTTATAACTAGCGCGCTTTCTCATTATTTTCAATTTCTTAAGGGTAAATTCAAATGGTAATTTTCAATTTCTTTTTATAACAAAGTTCTAGATTGAGTGATAATTTTATATGAAGTGGATAAATTCAAATTGTAAATAAAGTTCTAGATTGAGTGATAATTTATATGAAGTGGATAAATTCAAATTGTAAATAAATTGGTTGATAATTTATAAGAAATTAAAATTAAAATTATAAATTTGTTTTTTTTTAATTTTTATGAAACAAGTTAAACACGATTCTTAAGGGTAAATTCAAATGGTAATTTTCAATTTCTTTCTATAACAAAGTTCTAGATTGAGTGATAATTTTATATGAAGTGGATAAATTCAAATTGTAAATAAATTGGTTGATAATTTACAAGAAATTAAAATTAAAATTATAAATTTGTTTTTTTGTTTTAAGAGTTTGATAATATTAAATAAAATTTAAAGAAATTTGTGATTGTAAAAAAATATGTTTTTAATTTAACAAAATCAATGAACTTATTCTACATGAATTTTAAAATTAAAACTAAATTGTAAATCAAAAAATTGAAATTGAAATTATAAATTTGTTTTTTTAAGAGTTTGATAATATTAAATAAAATTTAAAAAAATTTGTGATTGTAAAAAAATATGTTTTTAATTTAACAAAATCAATGAAATTATTCTACATGAATTTTAAAATTAAAAGTAAATTGTAAATAAAAAAATGAATGAAATTATTCTACATGAATTTTAAAATTAAAAGTAAATTGTAAATAAAAAAATGAATAACTATAATTTATTAGATTCAAATTCTAATTTTTTTATTTTTTTTTATATTATGTAATTAATATTTTCTTGTCAATGGCTCGAGACTCTGATCCATAAACACGATTAGACTTGCATTCTCCTTGCACATAATCAATTTCAAGTGGAGGCCTATTATTGAATTGGCTTTGGATTTATATCTTGTTGAATGTGGGACAATATAAAAATGTTGTGGAAGGTTCACGAGGGCATGCACCTCCTTGATGCCAAGTGACAAGTTTGTTCTACAACTTTTACAATGCATTTCATTGTTATTTGGGAAGGGAAGGGAAGGGAAGGGAAGGGAAGGCATGGCATTGCTATCACATAAAGTTCATCATTTAGATCCATAACCTCTAGTAATGTATTATTTTCTCTCATATTGAAATTCAATGAATTTCAACACTAAAATATTGTTGTTCTTATTAGCATGCCTATGCCTTAAATCATCAACATCAAAATTCAACTTTTTGAATTTGTATATCATTTGATCATTATCTAATGTTCTTACGTCATTTTACATCTTTTGTTTATTCATTCAACCCAGTATCATGTAAAGACTATCATCATTATTTAAGTTAACATCATTCACTCTTGGAAGGATTAGCTCACCTAATCCAAATACACAACCATTCATTGACATACTAGCTTCATACTCCTAATGATAGGTGTTAACTCATCAATCTCTAAGACTCGATTTATAACACGGTCTATTTTATTTTCCTTCAAAGATATAGAAACCAAGAAGTAAACAGTTGTTATACTTTAAACATTTAAAAAATTAACCCTTTTCCCAGACTATCACTTGTCACTCATCACCAATTACAAATGTTCTAGTTCATATCCTCCTAACTTGACACTTTAAATTATATAGGTCATCATTGTGACCCTCACGAATCATCCTTATTCATCATTCATGTTGTTCAATCCACTCATCACCATCCTTATAACAGATTACCATTTAGGAGAGAGACCCCTTCTATATCATTACATAAATGTTTCTTAGGATTTATTATCTTTTCATAGTTCCCTTAGCACCTCAATGATATCCATTGTGTATACAACTTAAGGGAGTCATCTAATATTTAACTAACTATTCTATTTCATATAGTTCTAAACTCCTTGAAATGACTACATCATTATTCCAATCATTTAAATCAATTAGTTAATCAACAACATTTTTTTTCTCAATAGACATCCTCTTTATTTAGACCTTATAGTTATTCTTATCATGTTTCTATCTGGAAATATTTTTGTGATTCAACAATCATTTTCCACATGTTATTCAATCATGGGATACCTCAAGAGTGATAAGTTATTTCATCATGATTATTCCCTAACTCCAAAATATTTCATAGGCTATTGCTTCTTGTTGATTTCTTACACTCGTTTGTGAAACTTCCAATCAGTCACCTTAAGTATCATCCTATTACTCTTCCTATTCATATCATCCTTCCAAGTTGGTCGTGGTTACAAGGACTACAATAGGTTATATTAGATATACATATTTCTAGAATTAGGTTCAAACTTAGGAGCTTTCCTTCATTTCTTGAAAACCTTTTTAAATAGGTTAACTATCCCCTAGGTGTAGTTCCATACTATCTTAATGTATATACTTGTTTCTTCCATTTTGGACTTCCATTGAGATTTACTTTCGTTGAGTTGTACTACTATTCTCTCAAGTTGATCATTATAGTTTCTCCGCATCTTTCCCAAATAGCTAGTTTCTTCTTGACTTCTTTAGGTTACCTTGACCAATTGAGCATATTATGTGATTGTATATTACTTCATATATGATGGTATCTTCTTAATGTCCATATTCAAGCCTCTAATTTTATACTGTCACACACATAATATACATCTTCATTTTTCTCATGCACTCATTAGTGCATTCCTACAACATAAATACATTATCTTCTTTCTCTATTTATGAAAACTCACATGTTATAGAGCATAACAAAGGGTTCCATCATCCCCTTTTAGACTAATTATAAGTTTAAATGTTTCTCTTTTCATATAAGTTTCTTTCAAAGTTTTGTTGTGACTGTGAGTTTAATCATGCCTATATTGTAAGGGCATAAGTTGCTTCTATCCCACACTTTGTATCATATGTTGAATTTCAGAATTTCCTGGTTCAATTAACAAATCTCATGGTAAGTCTCGTGATATATAATTCTTCCCATTTTGAATAGGAAACATCTTCCAAGCAAAGTTAACTAAATAATCACCATGAATCCATCTTACAAAATTTCAATCACTGACTCCTCTTTAACCCATTAAATAACATCATTATTACTAGGTTGTCACTTCATTAACTTTTTGTTCTAATGGTTTTCTAAATAATCAAATTTTGTCTCTCTCCATGCATCATACTTTCAATTACAAGTTATGTTCCAAATCCATAAGATATCAAAATAAACAAGAAGTACGCACCATGTATAGCAATGTGAGCATAGAACACAACTCTAATATAGATAAGAGAGATGAATTACACAATAATTCCTTAAAGAATAGAAGAACCTCCTCCAAATACCCAATTACATCCGTACATCACAATTCACATGTTTATAATAATGAATACATAACCTCTATATATACCTATTCACACATTACATATGGGATCACTTTATCATTAGGTCGACCCTATTACATATACATTTACCCATTAAATGTATATTTGACCCCATATATGCCCCCCTTTAGAGTCATATCATATATATTTAACCCCATATATTCCCCCATTGGGGTCATATCATAGTACCCTCCTTTCAAAAGCCTTTTCCTCAAATATTTCCAGTAAAAGCCTTTACATATGATGAAACCAAGTAATATGATTTGCTTATGTTCCTGGTTTCTTCTTTCCACGGATGATGATCCATCCATATAAATTCAATTCTTTTTGGTCTAAATACTTGATGGATGGTTGTTGCATAATTTGTTTCCTTTGATTCCATGTATTGTTGTTGTAACTTCTCCAATTTGTAGTGGTTGTTGGTCTTTGATAATAGCTTGTTGAAGAGTGGTCTTGTGATGCCCTATTCCCCACAAATTGATGAGTATTTCATATTCTTATTTGATAGTGTCGCTATTGATATTCTTTTCTTCCTTGAAATATTTCAGATTGGTCATGAGTGTGTAGATATGCTTTCACATTTAATGGTTTCCCTTCCTTTTGCACACCCATTTCAATTATCTTCTTTTAAGAGACAATGACATCCTATATCCTCTTTGATTGGTCTTTTATTACTCTGGCCTTGGAGATAATACCATCATATTTAGTATGTACATCCTCTATATGGAGTTCAACTTCCTCAAGTGTATTTTGGTAACCTTCTTGAATCTTGTCTTATTTCTCCTTTTGAAGTTGCAACGTGACACCATCTATCAAATACTGACAACCTTCTTCAATTCCAGATTTCATTTTTTATTTTACCTCATCAATATTTAGGGATTCTTCAACCTTTTTGTAAATTTCCTCTTCAAGTCTTTTGGTAGTCTCTTCATCCAAGATCCTTGCTTTTTTATCGATTTTGAGCATGCTTGTTTTCTTCTTTGAATCTCTTGACCTCATCTTGTAGTTTTTTTATTACAGTTTCTTAATATACATATTTGTTCATCCTTATTTTTCAATTATTCCCTTGACTAATCCTTTTCCCACTTTCCTTTACTATTGTTTCACTATTTTAATTTTTGAACCTCCTTAAAGAGTGCTTCATTAAGGTCTTGTATCTTAGATAGTTCATCGCCCTTTTTCTTGATCTCTTATTTTGCTTCTTTTATCTCATATTTAATCTTATATATTACCTCCATTTTTTTATATTTAATTCATTTATTTGAGAAGAGTTCTTCTAAATTTTTCCATGTGGAATATAATCTAGTGTCTTCATCAAGGTTTTTCCACCACTTAAAATCCCCACTAGAAAAAGAAAAAGATTCCTCCAAAGGACTCATACTATATTCCTTTACCATCCTCATCTATTCCATAGGACTGATTTCATATTTCTCTTCATATCCTATAAATATAGTTGTTTCCATTGATTATTAATTGAGGTCTAATCCAAACCTTTGAAAACCTTGATTTGGAGTCTGTCCTTTTAACCAACCTTCCTTATGATGTATATCTAAAAAAATTTCCCTTTCGATTTTGACATTTTGGCATGTAGTAATCTATTTTGTATTCTCTCTAGTGCCATAGGTATGATCAAAATTTGATGTGCAAAGTGAAAGTTATGGCAACTTTCCCAAAAATTTCTGACTTTTGGCCTTTTCTAGAGAGTGAACTTGCACAGAATGACACACCTCCAATTTCTATGATATGATTCTAAAATTTTTACCTAAAATTCTATGGCTTGTTATCTATCCATTGCAACTAGTTTCACTTAATTTCGATCTGTAATGAAGAAGATACAACCGTTTTACCCAAAACACCTCTTTGATAATAGTTTAGGGTTAGTCAAAAAACCCTAATTTCCACCATTTTTATATCCAAACTTAAAATGATCCAAAAATTGAAATTTTGTCCAAGGAGATTTTTTTTTGTTTTCTTGGTATCCTAAAAATTGCAAAATCTGAAATATCACCAAAGAAAATTTATAGAGAAAATACCAAGATTCCTTGTTTAAAACGGAATTCAAGATGAGTAAAACACCCCATCTTCCATAGGTTGTATATCCAAAAGTATAATGACTAAAACCATAATTTTTTACTAGAGATGCTTTGATATGTCTTCTAAGTAACCTCCAAGTTTAGATATCTTAAGAATCCTATAAAAAAAGCTATATCAAAAATTCCATAGGCTATATATCTGAAAGTATAATGACCCAAAACCTGAAATTTTTACCAAGGGTACCTTGATTTGTATTCTAAGTAAATTCCAAATTTGTTCATGTGAAGTGGCATAGAAAAAATTGATAGAGAAAATTACAACATGACTCTCTTGAAGAATTAAAACACTATGATGGATGATCTGAATCCAAATGTTATGTTTCAAATCCTTAATATATGATAATAGACCAAAAGTACACACTATGTACACTAATTTAATCATGTAGAACACCTCCAATATAGATAAGAGATATGAGTTACACAATAATGCCTTAAAGAATAGGAGAACTTGTTCAAAATACCCAATTACATTCATACATCACAATTCACATATCTACAATAATGGATACATGATCACTACATATACCTTAAACACATTGCACATGAGGCCTCTTTATTATTAGGTTGACCCTATTGCATGTACATTTACCCGTTACATGTACATTTAACCTCATATATGCCCCCCTTAGGGTCATATCATATACAATTAACCCCATATATTCCGTCCTTTGGGTCATATCATTACAAGAGTCACTATGCAAAAGCAAACTCTATAATTTAAACTCATTTCAAGCCATCACCAGTATGAAAATTTTCATTACTCATTTCGATATTAATAAAACACTTTCACTTACTATATAATTCTCTTACCATAATTTATTCCATGACTACTAGAAATTATTTTTATGAATATATTTCATATAAATCTAATAGTATATCTATGATTATCATGAAATAAGACATCTCATAAAGTATTTTTGTTGGAACATCATGCATTGATGGTTCATCACACATATCCTGGATTTAGTTGGTTGAGCGATCAACCTACATATGAATACAATCGGTCAGGTGATAGACTAGATCTCTACATGATCAGTCAGTCGAGTACTTGAATCTTGTCAGTCGTACAGTCGTACAGTAGCCCAAGATAGTTAGATGGTTGATCAACCATACCAACAATCCACTGCAATTTGGATGCATGGATGGTCAAGTCGAGCATCCTTGTCGAGTCGACTTGATAGTGCATATTTGGCGGAGTCAACTCTAATAGCCGACAGTTATATGTGGGCATGATATTTCTGATTCTATGGAAGTTGGTTAGATATTGAGGCCATAAATATCATACCCCTTGGGTCATTATTAACAAAAAATATAACTCATATATCATGAATATCAAGGTGTGAAATACATGAAGTGTGATGTTTTGATCACAATGTGGTCTGCTTAAGTGCTATAACGGTGTCTTTAGACACCACCTTTATCTTTGAAATTTTTATCCTCTTTGATTATCTGCAATGTTGTCTTTTTTGTTTCATGTTGTGTTCCACCCTATTCCCAAACATGGTATCAAAGACAATGGTTTAAAACATTGACCTATTATCCACAAACCTTATTGATTCAGATCTGTTGTGTGATTGACTCTGGTCCAGTGGTTTACTAATTAGAACTTATTCAAACATAAAAATTTCTATCTAGATATTGAAGATGTTGTCGAATATTGATCATGTTGTTCTGAACAGATCAAATTTCATAGTATGGGCACTAGACATGGAAACCCTATTGAAGACTAAAAGATTGTGCTAGTATACAAATATTGCAATTCTAGATCCATCAGACAATCAAGCAAAGTTCGTTGTTGATGGTAAGAAGGATGAGGTTGTGGGGTCATCACGACTATATATTGTTGGAGATTCGGTTTCACCTCACTCGAATTGACTTCCCTCATAAAGTATGGAAGAATCTGAAGTCATTGTTCAATTGAGTCGACGAGAGACACATCATGTAGTTAGAGAAAGAGTTGATCTCTCTCGAACCTCATTCTTTTGATAAAATAGAGGAATATTTGGCACATGTCAAAGAACTCCAGTTGAAATTGGGAGAATTTGGAAAGAACTACTAGCATAAGGATAGAAAAATCATCAAGCTCATCTTGATGAACTTGAGAAAACCATTTGACATGTGTGTGTGGAATTTCCACACCAACTGGAAAGCATGAAAGGAACGTGGTAACAATTACACCTTTGAATATTTCTATGGAATTTTTATTACTAATCAACACAAACTACTTGAAGAAGGTAATCTTGGTGGTAAACATCAAGCCCATTTTCTCAAGGGAAAGAGAAAGTTGGATCCCAGGGATAGAGTAAAATTTGATTCCTCTACACATAAACTTGTATACCACGACCAGAAACCTAAGGGATAGACAAATGCACCCTCATACAGTCGAAAGAAGAAGACATGTTAGTACTATGGAAAGACTAGACATGTGGAGAAATTTTTCTATAAGAAGAGAGACGATTTATAGGAGAAGGCTAAATTCTTGGAAGGAAACATGTCTGCTGAACATCAACCCATTGATAATTTCACCTTCCAAGTTGGAACTTCTCCATCCTTTCTATCTCATTTTACACAGAACAAATGGGTTGTTGAATTTGGGTTCAGTCATCACATGGCTAAGGATGCCTCTTCACATGGTTGGATGAAGAGAAGGAGAGGAAAATCTATGTTTCTATTGATTTTTCTTTGGATGTTACTAGGCAGGGTGATGTTACCTATCGACATGGGAAATTCATTGAATCCTATCAAGTGCCAAAACTTAGTGCCAATCTGTTGTCTTTTCTCAACTAACATAGATAGGTAAGATTGTGTGATTTTTTCCATATCAGTTATATGTTTATGATTTAAACAACAAAAATTCAATTGTCACCGACGATATTCTTGACCCGACGAGCAATTTATATAAATTTTGTAACACAACTCAACCTGAAACTAAATCGACTTTTCTTGTTTCTCACACTAATAAGCGGAGTTGAATTTGGCATGAATGACTCCGACTCCTGAATTTTTGAAGCCTATAGTTGATGAAAACTTAGAACATGGTTGTTGGTCTACCGAAATTGTTTCTAACCTAAAGGAGTTTGTAAGGGTTGTGTGGTTGGGAAGAATCATCGGGCACATTTTGACTTTAGAAAAGTGTAGCTACAACAAAACTTCTTGGAACTAGTTCATAGTGATGCCTGCTACATCAATCTACCTTGAATACCAAATGCAAGGTATATTTTTACTTTCATTGATGATTTCTCTCACTTTACATGGGTCTACTTTTTGAAGAACAAGAGCCTTTTATTTGAAAATTTCAAGGAGTTTAGAGTTTTTGATGAAAAGAAATGTGGCTGACCCATCAAGTGTCTGAGATCCATGAGGGATTCACTAGGAAAACAATATTATGTCATGTATGTTCATTAAGGGGGTTAAAACATTAATGAAAAAAATGGGAAATATATTGGGGTGTATTAAGAGGGGGGGGGGGTTAATAATATTAATCAATATAGTATTTTGGGGTTGGCAGGTTTAAGTATTTGGGTGCCAGTGGGGGGAGGGAATGAGGTAGGAAGAAATATAGAAAAGAAGGAAAATTGTGTTAAAAAATCTAGCCCGAGCTCCCATAATTGTTCAAAAGTGGCTCAAAACCCTTGTTGAGCCCCATTGAGCCCCTGATATTGTTCAAACCTTAGCTAGCACCCCCCATTTTTTTTTCTTCGTCGGTCTGATTTACTTGCTAATGGGTTCTGAATACCGAGGTTTGTTGACGGTGGAACTGTAAGAATCTTCGATGGCGGTTCGAAATGCTAGGGTTCATATGGTAGAATTGGAATGGGATTTTATTCCTTCTTTGTTAGAAATTTTTCATCAAGGTATGCTTACTCTGATTATTGATGTAGAGTAACACGATTAATGTTCTCATATCTTATGTATGGTTAATGCTTAGATAAATGATGATATGCAATCACTGAATACAGATAATAAGTATTGATTCCGCTTATTCCCTAATCTATCACTCTCTTATCTCTATAGTATTTCCTTTTACTTATGGGAATCGCTATGATCTAATCAATAACTCTTATTCCCATAGTTACTTCTATATTATATTAGATTGGTATAATGAATAGGGAAAAACTTAGCTAGTTAGTATAGATGGAAAACATAGATGGTAGTATAGAAAATAATGTTCAACTATTATGATAATATTTCATGCTTAATGAGATTCTCATGTAATGGTTACATATCACTTAGCTTACTAGTTATGTGTTGTGTTTAGACTAGATTCTACAAGTGTCATTAATCATCATTGATATTGTATAAGTATAACACAAGGTATTGAAACTACTATTGGTTCGATATGTGCCTAATCCTATGGCTATGATGCTTCTCATAATTACGACAATTATGATATGTGATGAAACTAGTGAAAAAGACCGGAACCAAACTTCTTGTATATGGAATCTTATGGCAACTACTTATACTTATGTAATATTTATATAGGAGAAATACATATGAGATATTTATGTGCAATATTATTAGTACATATTAGAAGGTCCAAGTAAATTAGTAATATGTAAACCTCATGACATTAGTATCTATAATGTTGTAATCATTGTTATACTTATTGTGAACAAGAAGAACATTGAATTCAACTACATATAAATCTAATCCAAGTAGTGTAATTGAACAAGCTTACCTATACTCTTATCACCCTTATTATGGAAACACAATGATTTGATAATTACTAGTAATATGATTACAAAGCTAAGACCTTACTATCTAGCTTATCATTGATTAGGGAATCTAACCCATATTGATAAGAGTTCTATTAATTATTGGAATAATGATGATGATAAGGACCTTATAAGTTATAACAATGTTTCTATTCCATTATGATATGGTAAGGTAATCATTAGTGTTTTATAGATATAACATCCTTAGTAATATTGGTCTCATAATAATATAGATCTTTTGTAAGACACCCGACCCACTAAGTACCTTTTTAAGGGATGCGGTGTTAAAAATTAATTTTCCCTCAAACATCTAAAAGCCTCTTCTCAAGGGAAACATCATATTTTGATTGTTAAGATCTTTCCAAATACTATCACTATGCTCAAAACCAAACTCTGGATCAAAATTTATGGACTTCCAAAGTTTAGACCTTCTTGGTCAAAGTCCATAAGTCCATATGGCACCCACGTAGCCCCCACATGACACCCATGTGGTCCCCACATGATATATATGGCATGGACGTGGTCGCTGGCATGGAATCCATGTGGTACATGTCCATTGAGAACCTCGGACTATCGGTCCCCCTGACTCCTTCACGCCCAACACTACTTAAAAACCCCCAATATACGACATACTAGGATATCGACCACCAGGGTATCGACCCATCAGGGTACCGAAACATTAAAACTTGGGTAAAATAATTACTCCACCTTTTTTTAACTTCAAATGCCTTGTTTGGTGTCCTAGCTAGTACCTCGGACACACGACGCTACCACAATCTGCCACTTTGCATGAAACGTGGCCCTGTCATCACATGCCACCTAATGTGACATGTGGCACTCATTTTTCATCATGAAATACCTTCTCATTATGCCAAATCAGTTTGAAACATGACACGATCATCACTTGACACATGGACCTCTCACGTGTACTGAAGCAGTTATACACGTTATCACCTTACTCGGGGATCACCCAACATTATGTTGACACATATCCACCATGCCTTGGTTGGTTTAAGTCATCTGATGTCACCATGACACCATTCTCCTCTTCTCTCAAGATTATAGAGGAAGGATGGAACCCTTCCCATAAATTTTCCCCACTGAGGAACCGGGCCATTGGCCCCTTGAACATTTGTGCTAATGACCACACCTTTGATCTCTTGATCCTCAGTATGTGGAGCCCTATCCAGACCAGTACTTTACCTCACCAACCCACTGACCATCAGGACAAACTTGAAATTGTAACATAATTCTTCCGGGGATCTGGTACTTCGATACCCTGGATGTCAATTCCCTCATCAGCTTCCACTCAGATCAATGGTTGTGGTCCATCCATTGTCATATCCAATAACAGTGGATCAAAGGTGCTAACCTAAGGCCTCCTCACCCAACTAAACTCACTATTGACCCATCATCAACTGATCTCCTAACATGTGTTATACTCTAACACATTAAGTTCCATGCATGCTCTTCTTGTCACCCGCTCTTGATGCAATCACCTCGGTTAATGAAAATTTTATAAGGAAGGGGGAAAGGGAATCCTTCCATGGAACCCAAACCCACCGGGCCACTGGGGAACTAGCTTATTGGATTATCCAGAAATACCTTGAAAACATGCCCCCACTAGTCCAAGATTCGACTATTCTCTCACAACAAGGATCAATGGTGGTGATCTACCGACCCTTCAATCCAACAATTATGCTATAAAAATTTCATTCAAATGTTTTTCATTGACGAAGGCCCCACTCTCACCCCATGCCAACCTAGTATTGACACTTGACACCCCTCATGGAATTTCGATGGCCACGTTGGCACCACACATCATGAGGACACCATCCCACGGGATCAACGAGGCACTGGGCCACCGACCCCATGGATATTTATTTTTCATTTGCATAAGCCTCATGTTATCTCGATATCCGGTGGAGATCACTCATCAACTAGATCTAATGTTTGTGGATAAAAGGGCACTAATCGAAATAAGTTATGTCCAACTGGGCCTATACATGACTCTCCCATGAACCCAAGGATGACAAGTGTCATTCCCTATGACACCTTTGTTTCCACCATATTGGTACACATCATAAAGACATCACATTCTCTCTGATGTATATGTAATAAAGCGTGGAACACGAGGACAAAACCCTGTCCCTTGGGTCTCGATGCATCTAGGATTCTATGTGGTGTAGCATAAACGATCTTTTGATACTTCAAGGATCTAATATCCTAGGAAGACAACAACCTTTTCCCAACTCCCATTCCTCCGATATGATATTCAGTTATCCTTTAACCCACCCACTGATCCAATGGCTATTGAGCCTCCTCGGTTTAACAAGAGATTACATAAAACTTATTTTATATCGAGGACCTAGTAGTTCCACATCTTTACATTGTATTCTTTTGTTGGATTTCCCTCAGACCCTTATGCCTCTGACAAGGTATTTGGGTCTTTCATATATTTCTTTCTTCGAGAAGAGAATATACACGGTTTAACGACCTTATGTTTCTTTCCACACACAGGTCTACGATTTAAAACATTATTCCTTGGCTTGCAAAAATGCTCCCCTTTTCTTAGGAAGCCCATTACAGTACGTGTAATTACTATGCAAAGAAAAACATATACATGTATCCACTTCCTTTATCTCAGAACAATATAAGGTATTCATATTCAGGTGTGTAATACCTACACTATTCTTAGAGATCTATAATTTTTCACATACAAGGATTCCTAATGAAACAAGCATTAATACCACCATCCAAGAATACACACTCATTTCACAAATATATGAAACCAAACATATATCTCAATTCAATTACATAGAGTGTAGGAATACTTATATGTTTACATGTTGTGGCCAGCCAACTGAGTATGGGTAAATTCCTTTCCACCCAACCATAGGCTCAGATGCACTAATTCTCTGTAGTCTAGCCACCCCCATACCAAGCCATGTTACCACCAGGGGAAATCCTCTTAGGTTCTCATGTTTACCCTCTAAAGGTTCATTACCCAGTTCTCAACATTATTCTTCTCTCTTTCTCAGGGATGACATGGACCTTTAGGGTAGGGCTCTCTCCCTTTATCTTTGCCTACATTTTTCCATTCCAAAATCCTTCTTTCCTTATCAAACGTTTCCTCACAACCTTCTCTTCTTCTCGAACTCTTGGATTCTCTCCCTGCATGTAAACAACTTGGGAAGGTTATGGACCTATCCCATGTTTTCTTATGTCAGAAGGAACTCTAGTCAATACATAAAAATGATTTGGAAGTACCATCCGCTCCATTAATTATCCATACATGTATTCATTGAGGGAGGTTGGTTGTTCAACTACCAACCTCTTCTCATTAACGATTTTGCTTCATCTACAATCTAGAGAAATTATGATTATTTCCTCTGCATCATTCATCAAGGTGTCTTGGGATATTTTACACATGAATCCATTTTCTCTTCCCCCTTGCTAATCCCTCTCATGGTATCGTGGCCAATAATTTTAAGGATTCACCCATCAGTTAGCTAGTTGGCATATATTTACATATTCGGGGAAATAGGGATATTAAAATCCACTCCCCCTTAAAGGAACACCAACCATGCATCTATATTTCATTTGTTTTAACAATTCTTTCCTCTTCTTGGTATGGTATTTTCCCAAGCTCTTGGAATTCATCACATGCCTACGACAGTTTCAAACAACAAGCATAAAATCACAATTGTCTACAAAAACATTTTATTGTTGTCCATAATTCAAGGGAAAATTTACATATCAACACAACACTTATCTATGTAGTTCATGGATATCCATCCATATGGTTGTCACATTTTCTTTGTTGGATTACTGAGAGGAGGGGGCGGGGGGGGGCTTAAACAGTAACGAGAATTTATACCTATTATTAATCCTTTTAACCAAAATGTATATTCCTTTAAATTATCCAATCATATTCATCTAATCATGATCGGTATATTACTGTATCATTAACATTAATTAGTGCATCATAAACAATAATCAACACATCCACACAATACAGAGTACACCAATATTTTACGTGGGAACCCAATGCAGGAGAAAACCATGAAATTATTTTCTTATATTTATTTAAGAATTACATTCAAGAAATAACCAACTTCCAATTCTCCATCTCCAACTGGAAAGAGGCTCCAACCCCCTAGTTTCTGAGGCTACAACTTGAGGGAATCTCCAACTCCCTATTTTTTTGGCTACAACTAGAAGGAGGCTACAACCCCCTATGTTCTCCAGCTACAATTAGAAGGTGGATACAACCACCTATTTCTTAGGATCCAATTGGAAGGTGGATACAACCACCCAATTCTCAAGCTCTAACCTAAAGGAAGATCCAACTCCCTGATTCTCCGACACCGATCGGAAGGAGGCTACAACCCCCTTTCCTTGCCTCGTCCAACCACCCTAAAATATAAGTGTCAAATGATGAAACCACTGCCACACTGTAACTATGAGATATACTACAACCTGTAACCACCATGTGTCACTGACCTATAACCAATATGTACATGTACTCAACATTTACCAATAAACCCCAATAGCTAAGTGACCTGTATATAATGTAGCTCGTGTATGTATGCATCATGTCTATACTGTAGCCTGTGTATGTATGTGCCTTGTCTATACAATAACATGCGTACACCTTTAGAAAACTAGGGTTTTCACCTTCTTTGAAACTTAAACACTTTGTTTCCTCTGTCACTTCAACCTGCAACCTCTCACTATGTCTTATATGTAACTGTACCTTGTGCATACATCATATTATATATCCCTCAACAAGGTGAATCTATGTCTCTCTAGTCATATGCCATACATGTGTGTACAAACATTAATAAGTGTAATAACCCTCACATGGAATAGACATCATTTACCCTCACCGATATGCAACCTAAAATGACACCACCAACTTCACCAAAACATCACAATCACTTCATAACCAAAACCCTCAACCATGTACCATGAAATACAAGTAATGCCTCAATACTTAAACCAACAAGGTGTACCAATGAATAATACCAAGCATACCAGTGTTGTATTTCTATAGATATAGATCATACCATAAGTACAATACAACCAATAACCTTTCTAAGACAAAACCTCAACCTCTCATAACCATATATAAAGTATACAACAATATCCAACTACTCATAAGAATATGACATACCTTTTGAATCTGTAGATAGATTTGTTGTACCTGATCACTGTAGACCTTCCTGGGAGCTTGCTCTCAGACTCTGAGAACTTGACACTTTTAAAAACTCAATATTTCATGGATTTTCCCACATGTATATTCATTGTTATACAACTAGCCCACATATGTATGATCCCTTCTCCACAATAGCCCGCGTACACCTCAAAAACTAGGGTTTTTCAGTATTTCCACAACTCCAAAACTTTCGTCGTCAACCCTTCATGCTTCCTCAAACTTGCATAAATTTAGATGTATCAATGAGTACCTACAATAAGCCTTACACAATAATAGATATTCGATATGCTCAATAGGTTCTAATAGGAGAGCCTTTATCTATTATTTATAGCTCCATGTAGCTTCCTCAAGGGGTTACCTTCTAACCAAATTAACCCAATTTCCTTCTTTTTGGGCTAATCCACTTCTAACCACTTGTCCACTTATAACCACTTTATCCACAAATAGTAAGTTCTCCACTTCTAGTTGCAACTAATTTATTTTTAATTATTTTCTTATTGCAACAACTTAACCCATGATTAACTCGTAGTTTCACCCACTTGGCTAGTCAACTTCTTCTAGAAGCTTCTAAAATAATTTGACTTCTTTTACCTTCTAGATAACTCATAAGGGTTCTCCAACTTCACAAGACCATATATCTCCAACCGTGAGGAGTTATGTGACATTCCACATATCACCAGAAATGGCATGACATGTACTATCCATCTAGAATAATATTACATTTGAATATACTATTTTTCATACCATTATACATCAAACAAACATGGGTCGCTTACCCATACCTTTGTTCTACCGTAATTTGCTACCAGACTTCTTGAAGGGTTGACATCCATCATTAAGGGTTGAAATCAATCTAAAATATCACAATATCACTCTACAAGGGTTTACATCAATGAAAACCAACTATACAAACCAATTTTCCATCAACCTAAACCAATTTTCCAACAATGACCCCCTTTGGAATTCATGGAAACACCAACATTGATGGAAACACTTAGTCCTAACAACATTGTCATCTCTCCTCATCAATTTTTCTATCTCTCCCCCTTTGAAATCAATTGAAAAGGGTATCTATCCTTGGGGATTCTCCCCTTGCCTTCATGCCTCAGATCACTCTTTCTATCCCTTTGACAAATAATTAACTCCCCCTGTCAATATTAAGTTGTACCTACTATAACCAATCCTGCATAAAATAATAGCTCCATTTGTGGGTTTGTCTCTGTGCCTGTATGATACTAATCTTCCTTTTTGAATCTCTCTTTCTCTGATGACTTCTCTACATGTTTCTGTGTAGATCAATGTAGGTCTTCCTGTACCTGCTTCTTTTTGGATTTATTGTCCATTGGTGCTTCCTTGAGTAATCAACTGACATATATGAAAAACATTCAAAAATAATCATTCAAATATTCTTTTGTCATTATCATCCATTATGATAGTGTTCCTTAATCTTTGAACCACTCTCTGAATCAATCTATGAACCATTCTCTAAACCATTCTCTTAACCACTTTCTGAACTAATCTATGAATTCATCTCTGTCCATATTGTCTAAGACTCTTCTACTCAACTGTCCACAGTGCTTACCCATCTATCTCGACTACTGCATAGACTCCCCCTGTCTACTATTCATATTACCTGGGAGTGTTCAAGTCGAATGGATTAGAACAATACCCACTTTCATGCAGAGTAATATTCCTCTTCATCGGTATATACATCTTCCCTTTCATTCTCTTTCTGAATTTTTTCATCATCCTAGGTTTTGACGTCTTCTTCAACCTCCACTTGAATTCTGACACTTTCCTCTTTTCCTGTAAAGTCGTCGTGTTCTTGTGCTACTGCAAATCCTAAAAGTATGATTCCTTGGACCTATTCTTCATTCACATTCTCCTCTTGTTTTTCACTTCTTCTCCAAATGTTCTTGTGTCCCACAAACATTTTCTTTCATGGGAGGCCTTATCATGCTTTTGGAATTTCGAGTTGTGTGTCCATAGTTGTGGAATTTGTAACATTTAATATTTTGTGGGGCCACACAAGCATTTTTTGCCTGATTATTTCTTTCATAATCCCTACAATATGCAACCTTATGTCCAAAATTAGTACAATAAAAAAAATGACCATAAAATAAATTTACATATGTGGGGGTGAATGATTTACCTTTTAATGTAGTCCTTCTGTAATTCTTCCTAGGCTGATCAAGATCTTCTCTTTGGTTGTAATGATTGAAGCTTCCTTATTGCCTGAATGTAGAAGGTATTTTGTATTCATTTATTTTAGATTCTTGTTGGGGTAAAATCATGAATATGGGTAACACTTCGTGACAATCGGGTCTCCAAAATTCCTAGCGGCAATTTTTCGATTGAAAAAATGTTGTTAGGAATTTTTTCGGCGGAAATCTTTTTTAGCTGAAAATTTGCACGTTAAATTTAACAACGCCCCCAAAATTTGTATACAATGATTTTCGGATGAATTATTTTCCCATGGTAATAATATTTCAACCGAAAGACTTTTCGGCCGAAACGTTTGTTTTTAACGGATTTCGTTAAAAACTATGTTTTGGCCAAAAACCTGAAAATGGGACTGTTTGCAGGAAACTACAAATTCTCTCCATCTTACTTCATCTTTGGAGGTAGAATACTCTTACAAATACTCATAATTTAGTTTCAGAATTGATACCAACATTTTAAAAATTGAATCTACTTTCATTGGGTATAATTTCTTTTCATTTTCATTGTTTTTATCTAATTTTATTTTATTTTATAAAAAAGTCACTGCATAGTATTTTTAGGTGAGATTATGATTCGGTGAAATGAAAAATCCATATCTCTAAAAATACATAGTGGAAAATTATGGAAAATTTATATTCATAATCCTTAAATTGTTCTCTTCCAAATGGTATTTTTAGATTTTACTTTTAAGTAAAAATTAAGATAGATACATGGTGGAGGAAAACATGTCTTTAAAATCTCTAACTTTTCAGATTGGTCAACTTCAAAAAATTCTAGAAATTATAATATTCATCCGTTAGATTCAAAAATATAGTGATCACAAAATAGAGTCTCTGTAGATTGCTGCAATATATTTCATTTGTCAAAAACAAAATTTTAATAATGGATACATTGTTGTGGGAAAAAATAACTCATTATCTTTCCCTTCATTTTTAAGGAACATATTGTCAAACAATTGCCAAATTGACATATCAAATCTCAATAAAAAAAAATTGAAAAATAGTCAGTAGAAAGCTAACAAAAGTCTTCACAAGTTTTGTTTTTACAGTAAAGTAAAATTCTAAATAAAAAAAATACTTTTGTTTACCGGAAGTTGAAGAACTTGTTAAAATTAAAAACAAAATTGTCATAAAACAAGCAAAAGTGTTACCCATCTTCATGATTTTACCCATTGACTTTGATTCTTTCCTTTGAGAACTTTTGCATAACTCTTTTGTTCTACTACTTTTGTCATGTAGCTTGAACCTTTCTCAGTCTGCATATGGTTGTATCCTAGTCCAGATTTGTCATAGTATGGCTTTTGATTGTTGATGATGTTATTCAATGTCTTTGTGCTATATTGATGCAAGTTATTATTTTGAAGATCTTTTCTTAAAGTGACTTATTCTTCTTCCAACCTTTCAATCATCTTTGCCTTCTTTGCTAGCTAACTTTTGAGTGTTTATTCAATTCTTCTATCTTCTTCAACCTGAACTTTCAGCTTCATAATTATCTACCTGACTTCCTTTCAGTTGAGATTATCATTTTCTTTTACTTTTAGTTCTTTCTTGAGTGACTTTTTTTTCTTTCTTTCCTTCATTATATCTTATAAGGAACTAATTAATTTTTCTTTGAAATCGACTTCACCTTCTTCTTCTGAATTATAATAGTTTTTTGTGTGATTTTCCTTAGCCATGAATAATACCTTTTTTGAGTCACTATCAGTTTTATCATCTTCACTAGATGAAGAACTGTATTTTCTTGAGTATAGATTTTTCTTGAATAATTTCCTTTTGTTTTTCCAGTTTCCCTTTTGATATCACTTTTCCTTCTAGGGCTCTTCCTCTTCATCACTATCTGAATTTTTGGCATAAGGACACTTATTTGCAAATTGACCCATTCTAACGCAATTAAAACATTTCAACGGAAGCTTACCTTTATATTTATATGTTCGCTTTTGCAACTTTCTTACGAAGTTTTCCATTTCTTCATCTTCTTCTGAATTATTATTGCAACTACATTTTGACTTTGGCCTTTGTTTGCTAACTGATTTTGATTGTTTCTTGTTGTCTTGCAATTTGGTGTCTTGCAGACAAA
>ML812251.1:26854-51741 GCA_009831015.1 Picea engelmannii
ACGGCAATGAAGACCATTCCGGACCCCCCCCCACCTTTCTACCTTTAAGCGGAGGGGGGGGGGGTCCGGAATTCCATATGCATCTTTTCGACGGCCACGATCGAGGCTCCCAGATCAACGACGCTCATGCAGCCCCGCCCTTATCAGCTGCCCGGTGCTTAACCAGTGTGGGCCCTCCTCCCGTCATTTCATCCTCCCTTCCGCTTTTCCCCTACTGCCGTGTGTCATCCATTCACCTCCCCTCTTTGGTCCGCGTGGTCTTACCTTCTTCTCACCACCCACTCGTTCCCTGCCACGTGTCCCGTTCCTTCATACGTCAGCCTCTCACCCGGAGGCAAGTTCATTCCTTCCGTCTTCCTCCCTTCCATCTGTTGCCTTCCACCATGAATCGTCCTCCATCATCCTTCTCTCGTTCCGTCACTCCTTCCATGCCCTTATAGCCCAGCACCACCATTCCTGTCATGCACTCACCTTCCGCGCTGGCCTCCCTGCCTGTCCCTCAAGCTATCCAGTGATTCCAGGTGGCAGTGCGAGAAGTCGTCCATATCCCGAGGTGCTGAGTTGGCTGGGCCATTCTCAATACCAAGAAGAAGTTATTGAAGCAGTTGGTGGTGGTTAGATATCGCCTCTGCCTTAATGGGAGAGCACGACCATGAATTTAAGGCACGTCGATTCACCGTTGGAACTGTCAAACAATTAAGGTTGCGTCTGACATAAGTTGCACGATCTTTCATATGTTGACTGTCAGAAGCCATGCAGACGCAAAGCTTTCAATGCATTTTCTTGGTTCCGTTGCTATTGTTTTTTTGAGTATATGTAGGCATTTTTGCCATTTTTGTATCTATCGATGGTAGAGCTAAGCTCCCGACTGTAAAGTTTCAGCGACATTCTAGTTTTCTGGTTATGCCTCTGTGTTTGAGACTTCTTGGTTTATGACAAACAGTTCTCCTTTTTCCATCTTTGTTTCTTCTCATGCCAGAGTGTTCACAGTCGAATGATTCACGTGGATTGCTACATTTGTGTTGTGATAAAGGATTTGTCGCGACATTTATGTATTCTCTGGTTCTCTGCATTTGAATATAAAGTGACTTTGTGTTTGAATGCTTTCTCCTCCTGTCTGTTATGAACATGATGTTTATTATAGACCTTTGCACCCTTCTCACATAAGTCTTCCACCTACTCACCTTTTACTACGACTCACTGTTTGGAGTTTATCAAGACCTCACTCGTTCATGCATGCCGGGTCTGGTTTCTGAGTTGAGACGATATCGTTCTGAGTTTCCTTCCATTTGATCGCCTTTAAACAAAACGTGACAATAAACTGATGGGTGTCAGGCTCTGCTCCTGCAAGCAATCCAGGAGTGACTTCCGTTGCCAACAGGTGCCGAGAAATGGAAGGAAAATAAGAATTTGGACAAACTCAATAATGGGGGATCCTCCGTTAGATCAGCACCAGGACCTACAAGGACTCAAAATATGGATGGACAGCCAAAACATCTTAACACTCTCAGACATATCAGTTTGGGGAGATGAAAGACCTCACCCATGGCAAGGGTGGGCAGTCCCAAATAGACCAGTTGTGCTAGATAATCAATGGGCTGCTCTCAAGAAGTGTCTCCAAGGGAAAGCCCCTCTAAAAAAAAYAGGTAAGGATGACCGAGGATGGGGCAGGAATGCCAGGGCTTACACCACAGCAGATGGTTACCAACTCTTCAACTCAATTCCCACTGCAATGCCAAATCCAGCAAGATGGAAAGCAGTCTGGAAATATCGATCCCTCCCAAAAATTGACCATTTCAGCTGGACCTTGGCGCACAAGAGTATCCCAACGGGGGAGAATCTCCAAAGAAGGGGCTGGGAAGGACCCTTTCGGTTCCCTCTATGCCTCCAAGCAGAAGAAACAACTGACCACACCCTCCTAAATTGCAGCTATGCAAAAGAAGTCTGGATGAAGGTAATAGGCCCCCAAACAACCACAAACCTCCCTCCTGATGTAATAAGCCTGTTACTCCAATGGGATTCCCTGTTCCCTTTTGCCAATAAAGAAAGAAACCACGCTAGCAGGATATGGGGATTACTTCCAAAGTTTTTTCTATGGAATCTCTGGTTAGAGAGAAATCATAGAATTTTCAGAGATAGCCAACTAAGTGTAGACAGAATTGGCATTAAAATTCAAGCAATGTTGGGGGAGTCAGCTGCTCAAATCTGCCCCACAGGAAAGCTTCACAAGTTGGATGAAGAACAGGAGCGTTGGATAGCCCAATTCAACATCCCAGGGTTAGGACGCCAACAAGGAATTCACCCAATGCATGAAAGCTGGGAGATCAGGGAAAATGAAACGGAATTTGCCAAATGGAAAAGCAAAATTAAAACACCCATCCTCTACTTTGATGGGGCCTCAAAAGGGAACCCAGGCCAGGATGGGGGAGGGGGCATCATTGAAGATCACAGACAAGACAAATAAACGCATTATGCCATTGGACTCGACATAGAGTCCAACAACCGAGCCGAAGCCTTGGCTCTCTGGCAAGGTTTGAAATTGGCAATCAACCTCAGAATACAGGACTTGGCAATAATAGGTGACTCCAAAATAATCATACAGGCTATTATCAAGCGTTCCACAACTCAAAGCATCCAGCTCAACAACCTTCTTGATAAAATCCACCTCCTATTAAGGAATTTGAACAACTATCACTGCTATCACGTTTTAAGGGACTTAAATCGAAATGCTGATAAAGAAGCCAACAAAGGCGTTCTATTGGATGCTGGAAAGCTGTCAGTCAATGGTATCATTGAAAATGTGGAAATCCCATGATCCAACGCAGCTCACGGGCACTCTTCCAAAGGGCCCAACTGAACAGCAATTGGAGCCAGGAGGAAAAGAAGTAATCTTGTGTTGTAAAAGTCATTATGCTGAAATACAGTGCTGGAACAGTTGCCGAAACTCAGTGCTGGAACAGATGCTGAAACACAGTGATGTAATAGAGCTAGAACACAGATGCTGAAACATAGATGCTGGAACACAGGTACTGGAACACAAATGTTGGAACACAGATGCTGGAATATAGATGCTGGAACACAGATGCTGGAACATAGATGCTGAAACACAGTACTGAAACAGAGCTGAAACAGATGCTGAAACACAGTGTTGTAACAGAGCTGGAACACAGTGCTGAAACAGAGCTGGAACACAGATGCTGAAACACAGATGTTGGAACTCAGATGCTGGAACACAGATGCTGAATCATAGTGTTGAAACATAGCTGGATCTTATGCTGAAACACAGTGTTGTAATAGCTGAAACACAGTGTTGTTACATATGCTGAAACACAGTGCTGGAACAGTTGCTGAAACACAGTGTTGTTACATATGCTGAAACACAGCAATGGGGAACACAGTGCTGGACATTACGCTGAAACAACGCTAGATCTTATGCTAAAACAAGGTTGCATAACATTTTGTATTTTGATCTGTAGGCTCGAAGAAACTCAGGGCATTTTGTAACTGAATCTGTGGCTTTGCCACCCCTCTAATATAAACTATAACTGTTTTCGTCAAAAAAAAAAAAAAAAACTAGGATTGGGAGAATTAAGATTAAGATGTTCAATGGTTTTATAAGAATGTTGAAAAATGTTAGACATGTACCGGAACTTAAATAAAATTTAATTTATTTTTTAGTTTTGGATTCTGGTGGTTATATGTATGCAATTCAAGGTGGAGCATTGAAATTGTCCAAGGGATGTTTGGTAGTAATGAAGGATACAAAGATTGGGAACCACTGCAATTTGGAAGGGAGTAATGAAATAAGTGAATCAATGTTGGTATCTATAGAAGAAAGTGAATCTACTTGTTTATGGCATCAACGAATCGGCCATATGAGAAATAAGTGGTTGTAGGTACTCATAAAATGAAAGTTACTTCCAAAATTACAATCTTTACTTTTTTGCAAGTTTTATATCTATCTTGGTTATGGAAATGAAGTTAAAGGATGGAAATTTTGGGGTCCTATTTCCCACAAAATCATCATTAATAAAACTATGTAGATTGAACAGTTAGAAGTTGTTCAGGATCGCAAAGATATATTTGTTTGCAAACTTAGGGAATCATTGTATGGACTAAAGGTACCCAGGAAATTGTACAAGATGTTTGATTCCTTCATGGTGAGCTAAATGTTTTTCAGAAAATGACTATAACCATTGTTTTATGGTACATTAGTTTTCTTGATGTTATTTTTTGATGATATGGTTGTTGCAAGCCAAAGCATGATTGCAATCAATAGGTTAAATGCAATGTACTTGATCCTTACCCTTTGTAATTGTACATAAAGGTTGGTGAGCCATTGGTACCAATTGTAAATGTAAATGTACATTTAGGTTGGTGAGTCATTGGCACCTAGTTTTGGTGTTGTGCACACCTAAGTAGTGCAAAAATAATTGTTATCAAAGACAATGCACACACATTTCATAGTGTTACACACACCTGGGTAAGTACGAACATTTCATAGTGTTGTGCACACTTGGGTAAGTGTGTAGGAATGACCTAGGAGTGCGCACAGAGTTGAGTTATATATGTGTGTATATATGGTTGTATATGCATTGAGGCCAAAGAGCCAGTGTGATTATGAAGTTGGTGCGTCGGGATGCAAATTGGTCAGTGCGCCTACCCATGTAAATGTAATCATAGTTATTAATATAATATTACATCGTTGTGTGCAGAAAGACTCAAACAAAAAGAGATGGGGGATGATTCCATTGGAAAAGGGAAAAGGGGGCGAGACTTAAGTCTTACGAAATATTTTATAATATTTCCGGAAAAGTGTATGTTGTAGATTATTATTTTAACCTAAGTTCTCGGGGTTGGGAACGAGTCACGAGGTGGATTAATCTACTTCTGAAGGTGAAAAGTGTTGATTTGAAGTAATGAAATTTATATTGTTGGACTTAGTGTATTTTGGGGCATTGGGCGATTATTCATTATTCACTCTCCTGTGCAAAGGGGGTCGGTCCATGGAGAGGATGACTATTACCTCATCTGCAAAGATAATCTTGTAAGAAGTTGTGGTGCTATAATCAGATTTTTACTGTCGAAGAGGCAGGTTGTGTTGGCGGGTGTTTATAACACACTGTCAACGAGAAGGGAAGATCTGGTCCGGGGTTGTCTATTTAACCCAAGACGTTTGGAATAATCTACCCTGACGAGTTTTATGGCTCTGTTAGCCAACTGAGATTCTAAATTAACTAAATATATAATCCTACCAGTTAAAACACTAATATGATTACTTAGCTAATAGTAGTATTATATACAATAGATATATACAGATACAAGGTTTAAATAAATCCTTGTGAAAATGATGGTTTAAATTGATGAATCAAAGTTTAAATAAGATGCAAAACTAAAATAAATCGGTATATTACTATAAATGGAAAATAAAAACAAATGAATGAATAAGATTTTAAAAATGATGTAACTATAATGAACAAAGCATTAAAGTTGAATGATCTAATCATTATTCATTCGTAAAATAAATAAATCAAATGAAAGAAAGCTAACTAACCTGATGTTGATCAGGTGTGAATAAAAAGTACTAAGCTATATTTGTCTTTCTGCATAATGTAAGCTCCACTTAACCTGTTGCCAAGCATAAATATATGGCAAGAAGCAAGAACAATATTTACTAAAGCAACCCAAGGAAATTCTTTATATTTCAAAAGAAAATCTATGATAACAGAAAGACAAATAGATTTTCATTCATGTGACTTTAGATTGTCCAAAAGATGAAGATGAAATCAACTTCAATCACCGACAAATGGTATTATCAACAATCCAACATTTGATGTAAACTAAAAATGTATAGATAGATGATTAGTCACAGAGATAATAATGACCAATAAATAATGAACCATGTAAGATATAAGCACAATATGAAAATAAAAATGTAGAATAGTCTAAAGCTAATTCATACAAATAAGTTTTTGTGCCTAGAAAATATATGAAGGACAATAATCACATTGTACATTATAAAGAAGGACTAAAGAAAAAAAGTAAACTGCATCCCATATATTCCTCAAAATGATAAGTCCATCATCAGGTCCAAAAAGAATTTTGCAGACCAGTAACTGGCCAGTATTTAAAGAGAACTTTTGGTTGTCATGTATAATGTTGCTCCAAAAACATGCCTATTAAGAGAAATCTATAGCAGAAGGTTGTATAATTCTAAGATTTTGATAGTGTCAGGATAAAAATCACTTTGACTGACAATTTAAATCTTATTTAAAATGAAAAAATAACAACTTTCAAATCACGATCCTTAGTGAAGATATACTAGATTAATGGACAATAAGAAAAATCCCAATTGAATAAGTATATCTTTACAAATATGAATTACATGAATAAAGTCAATATAATACAAGATTTGTATCAAAATAATACAATCACCAAGATCAAGATAATTGGGATAATAGACTCTTAAAGATTGATAAAATTAATACATAAATGATAGCAATTAACCATGTATTGATAAAACAGACTAAAGCTAATTTAAATCAATGCATGATCAATTACTCAAAGAATATGAAGATATTATAATGAAAATAAAATCATTTTACTCACATGACAAAAGCCATTAAGCAATATGGAATTTCATATTCTTCTTCGAAAATACTCATTCATTCTCCCAAAATTCCAACCATCTGTTACTCCATTTGAAAAGAAAAAGTTTACAAAATAAACAATATACAAAAAAATAAAGGATCCAAATCCTCCTCTAAATTTCTTGGATCCTAAGGCTCTGAATTTTCTCATATATTTATGCAATGAATGAATAGTGTGGGCATCGCTAATAATTTCCGCCACTTGAAATTTGCCTCATAACGAGACAACAATATCTCTCAAATCGTGCATTTGTTTGGGAAAAATCTCGCAAGTAACCTAAATGGGTCCATTCTGCAGATAGTTTTCAACCGTTTCTTCAGATTCCTCAGGGTTTGGCTGCAATCAGTCCCGCAAAATTGTCTTTCTGTTCTTGAATGCATTTCCAAATATTATCTGTTGTTGCTTATAAATTATTTGCAACAATCCAATATTATTTATGGATCAATTATCTTGAACGTATTTAGATAATAAAGTCAAGCCATGATCAGATCCGTACCAAATAAATGATAATAGAAACCTGTGAAACAAAAAGAAACCAAATTAATAACCTAAAAATTGTGAATAAAACAAAATCTAAAACAATAAAATTAAAATGAATTTAAACTAACTATAATTTCTAAACAAATATTGTTTATATTTTCCTTTCAAATATGATATTAAAATTCTAGAATATTCAAGTTGACGGAGAGGAGAAAAATATTTATTTTGGGTTTTCACAAAATCAAACAAATGATCGATAATTCTTTATTTTTATTTTTTATTTTTATTTTGAAATGAGATGCAAACTGAAAAAAGAATTTAATTAATTAAACCTACCAAATGACTTTGTGAAAATGATTGCTAATGAGAAAAAGAAAAAAACATAATCATAATTTAAACGAAAGTAAACAGTTGATAAAAATTAATGTTTTAGTTTAAATTAAGGTTTCTATGTTCGTCTCTCCCTCATTCAAATTTGATCAAATGTGAACAAATGTCATAGAAAAGATGTGTCGCAATAAACTTTATTCCTGTAAAATCATTGTTATTAATACATGTCTTCAACCAAGCCATTCTCATAGCAGGTAAATTCAATAAGGAAGAGGTAATAACAAACTCCCAAATTATGAAGCTCGTCCATCAACATCAAAAATCTGTAGAAAGAAAAACGAAATGGCATTTGAATTTCATGAAATTCAAACCAAACAAAAGAAAAGAATATAAACTCAAACCAACCTCGAAACAAACAAAACCAATACCAATCCAATCAAGTCAAAGGAAAAAAAAAATGAAGAATCCAAGTAAAATTTGGAGGGACCCTATATTTTGATTAAAAATAAAGAAGGGGGTTGTTGGGGCCCAACAGGTTGTCAGGCCCATGACAAGTCTCTCTCGGTGAGAGATATTTTGTTGAAGAATCACATTTTTCGGCCTGTGAGCATACTCTTCAGGTGAGATTTTTTGCTAATAAGTTTTCCCTAGTGCATTGGGCATCAGTCGCAGGGCTCAGAGACTTATTTTTTGGCATGTTGTTGGTAACCTTGTAAGGGAAGTGGGGCAGTCGAGGGAATCCTGAGTAGAGAAGGGGAACACTTCCTTAGGTGTGATAGGTGTGTGGGGAATGAGGGAATGTGGGTTAGTTGCAGCAACGAGCACCTAGGACTGAGCAATTCTAAAGAGAATCAGACCGTAGCCTATCACTAAGAACCGTTTTTCCCTAGTGGAGTTAAGCCATAGCTTAGGGGTGACCTGTTGCTAAAATATTATGAGAAACAAATTCTATGGATGGGAAGAACATCTGTTTTCTGCTCGTAGTTGGTGACTTTCATAAAAGATAAGTGTTCTTTATGTGATTGTCTCAAATACTATGTGTTTTTTATCTATGCTTGAGATAGGTTAATTATTGTATGTGCCGCATATAAGTAATTGTTGTTAGTCTGTCTAATGTTGTTTGGACATGTAAATGTGGTGTTGATAGTCATTATTTTAGTTATGCATGAGTATGATAGTTGTTGACATTATTTCTTATTAAGTTATCATTTGCTATTGGTTATGAGTCTCTAAGACAAGGATTGAATGGTCGAGTGCAAATGAAAGTAGCATGTGTGCACATGAGACTGGAACTCATGTGTGCATTCAGGGAAACAGACCACGTACACATGGAAATAAAAATTGGCATGCGATGCTAGGGTGGTTGATTTCATATTCGTGTTGTGTGATCTGTATGTTGGTGCACACAGTTGTTTGAGTTACTTTTGTTGCTTAAATTTGTGTTAAAAGGATAAATTTAGTGTGGCACAACTCAGTTCTATGTTGAGTGCACCAATTCAAGTGATACTCCGTAGACGTGTGTTTAGAGTAGAATATACGCAGTGTATTTTTGGAGTAGAATCTACGCAGTAGATTTTTGGACTAGATTTGCTCAGTAGTATGTTGAGGATGTTACAGTTTGGTTGATTCAGACCTACACAAGTTGAGGTTGTGTGATGTGACCTAGACTAGGTGGATGGGGACGTTACATTTTGGTATCAGAGAAATATCCGACTTTTTTATAGTAGCATGGCCCAGCCTAGGTGGTTGGGGATGTTACATTAGAGGCTCAGTTGGATATGGAATTTCAGATGAAGGATCGAGAATCAAAAAAACAAATCTTGGGCATAGAAGTATACAAAGATGAGTATAATAGTAAGTTGTGGTTATCACAACAAAATTATATGGAGAAGATATTGATGAGGTTCTGTATGAACATTGTGAAACTTGTAAATATTCTTTTAGCTTTCCATTGCAATATTTCCTCAAATTTATTTCGTGGGTATGAGGAAGAAAAGGTTTTGTCTCGTATACCATATGATAATACGGTAGGAAGTATGTATATGATGAAATGGTTAGGATTAAATATTTCACATGCAACAACTATTGTTGTAAGTGGACACATGGAAAATCCAGGGAAAGGGAATGGGTCCCTCAGTATCTTAGAGGCAGGAGTATCACCTATAGTCATTATAGTGTTTTATTATGTGTTTATGTTGACTCATATATTGTAGGAGATTTGGACATAAGGAGATCTACCTTGGGTTATGTCTCGCATGAATTCAATGATCTATTGGGTAAGTTTGGACAATTACATGATAATGTGTTATGTGGTAGTCAAAGTTATGCATTTGACTAATAGTCCAATGTAGCAAGATAGGACAAGACATCATTTTGTAAGACAGGTTACTGATGGAGGTGGAGTGGTCCATACTTGAGAAAATTGTGCAGGCATGTTCACGAAACTAGTATTGTTAGAGAAGTTGCAATGGTGTTTGGCTTCTCCTAGATTTCATAAAAGGTGATGACTAAAGGTAGATAAGGTAATTTGGTAATTTTTTGTCAAGGTGGATATTGTTAAACAGGTGACAACCGCCAATGGATATTTTGTAGAATTTCAGCCATATCTCAACTTATTATCCCAATAATTGGATCTTTCATTTAATTAATTAATTCATTCATTGGAAGATTTTTTATATACTGTAACCCATAGAGGAAAAAATTAGAGAGAGGTAGTAAGCCTGCGGCTAAGCCTTTGTAATATCCTTATTTGAAAAATGAGTAACAATTGCCATTGTCTCGTGGATGTTGCCCTTCCTTCTAGAGAAAAAATATCGTGGAGTAATAAGATAAAATAAATGTGGAAATAAAACACATAAGATACACAATACAATAGAGACACATATATACGTGGTTCACCCAATGTGGGCTACGTCCAATAGAGAAATTTCCAGGTCCTTCCTTTATTATTATCCAACAAATGAAGGGATACAACCTACATCATACCTGATGTAACTTCCTCTTATTTCTCTCGCAGTATCCTCTCTCAGAATACAATATTCTCTCACACTCACACAATAGAAATACAATTCCTCATAAAAGAGGGTTTCCTTCTGGGGGAAAAAATGCTAACATAACTTCTACTGTCATATTTGTGACCTTATAATGGATGGTCCATATTGACTATGGAATTACAAAATTTTACAAGGAAATTTTCCCAAAAATTTATCTTCAGGGGCGTTGTCCCCGAACCCTCCTTACTCTAGATGTGTGGGGGAAATCCCCCCCACACCTCCCCGTCAGGAAATGGGGTCCAAAAGTGATTGAAAACAATACCTATGAATCGGGAACTTAATGAGGCTCCACAACCAACAATCTCCCACTTGGATACTGATCACAACAACTCCACTGTTGTTGTACCTATTGGACTATGATCCACCTTGGACCTAGAAATTTTATGATCTGCACCTTCTGTAACATCCAGAGCCACCCATAGGCCGGGGCATGCTACCTTCAAGCCTGCCCTTGGACTTCTTTATTCTTATTATACATTTTTAAAATTTAAGGATGCATAAAATAAAAATACTTTAACGACATGCACATCAGTAGTCAGCGAGCATGCATAGTCTAAAGATTCAATTAAACAATAATTAAATATACAACGAAAAATACATTCATACATATATAATAATATCACAACAAAGAGCACTTATATTTATAAAAAGGTGACACCAACTGGCTGCAGACCAAGGACGTTCCACCCAATCGTAGACACTACTGTTCCAAATATCCACAACAATGTCACCCCCAAGCCAAGGCTATGAATCCATAAGGATGGTTCCAGAGTGTTACTTGGGTTCCCAAACTAGTCATCCCTCAAGCTCTCACAAGTTTCCCAACACCCACAACAATCCAGGTACCCAACTCTCTTATACCCAGCCTTACCGCCCCAAGAGAATAGACCTACACCCTTCTTTTCCACGCAGTCCCTCAAGCAGTTCCTCTCCTTTATTTTGGGGCCTCCATCACAGCTGGTTCGGAATCTCAAAGATGGAACTCTCAAAACTCACAGTTGTGAGAAAAATAGGACACACGCCAACGCATCTCAGACATGCAGGCCCCAGGTCATGGCTGGATTGCACCAACGACCATTACAAACCACCATACCATGGCTAATTCTTCATCATTTTGGTTCCCTTTCCCAAGCTAAGATGTGGATGAGTATGTAAAAATGAACAAGTAAGTGGGTTCATGAAAGTGCGTGAGGTAAATGAATGAACGCACATGAAAGTAACGAACAAGACATCAATCGAACCCCCCATCAGACCAGAGGTGGGTTTAAGTAATTTCTTGGGGAATCAAGAACCTCTTGGCCTTCCTGAAGAAACTCATGTAATCGATCCCATCCCTTAGACAAAAAGGGTAATTAACATAGGAATACACATTTATCCCCTCAAGCCACCTCTCTTGTGGAATCATAGCCCCCTCTAAATCTAGTCCTTGTTCATCTAGAAACCAGTGATGTGTTTATTATTAATAATGATCAAAACATTACATTTATTGGGCACACTGACCTCTCAGCATTGTAACAATATATTATTTAAAATGGGGGTCCAAAACCCGGGGTGTTACTTCCCCTCCCCCTTATTTTGGCACTGTCCTCAGTGCATATACAAAATAGAGATGAAAATCTCAAATTTATTCAAAAAGATGTGGGTACTCTGCCCGCATGGCATCTTCATGCTCCCAGGTAGCATCTTCAGGACCGTAGCAGGTCCACTTAACTTTTACTAGCTATATAACTCGACTCCAGAGCATTTTGAATTTTCTGTCCAGTACCTGCACTGGTTGAACCCGAAAATCTCCCTATTTCTCTACCTAAATTAGGTGCCAATCAATAACATGGTTAGGATCATGTACATATTTATTTATTAAAGAGACATGAAATACATTATGCACATTCATGGAAGTAAGAAATGCAAGCATGTATGCAACTGGCCCTATTCTTTCGAATATTTCAAATGGACCACAAAATCTGGATGCCATCTTTGTACAACTACCCAATTTCAAAGGGATTTTCTTGGGCTTCAATTTCAAAAGTACATGCTCCCCTACTTTAAATTCTCTAGTTGTCATGTTCGTGTCTGAATAAACTTTTTGTCTATCCTGAGCTGCCTTTAAATTCTTCTTGATCTTAACCACCTGCTCTTCCATGTCCTTGAGCAACTTCGGCCCAAGTACCACTCTATTTGTTGGGTTGTCCCAACTTATTGGAGTATCACATTTCCTACCATACAAGGCTTCAAATGGGCTCATTCTCAATGAATCTTGATACCCATTATTATATGCAAACTCAACCAAGTGTAAGTAATCTTCCTACTTATATGGCTTATCCATCACATACATTCTCAGCATGTCTTCAATTATTCGATTGACTCTCTCTATTTTCCCATCTTTTGGGGGATGATATTCTATGATAAAGTTTAGATTTGTGTCAAATCCTTTAAAAAATCCCCTCCAGAAATTGGAGGTAAACTTTGTATCTCTGTCCAAGACAATTGTCCTAGGTATCCCGTGAAACCTGGAAATTTCCTTCATGAAACTTTCTAGAATATTAGCCATTGTATGCATTGTCTTCACAGGCACAAAATGAACCTTTGTTAATTTTTCAACCACCACCATGATTGAATCATGTTTCTTATTCGTTCTGGGTAATCCCATGATGAAATCCATGGTGATCACTTCCCATTTCTTCTCTGGGATTGGAAATGGTTGTAGGAAACCCAGTGGGTACCTATGCTCAACCTTCACCTTCTAACATTCCATACATTGAGCGATGTAATCAACAACATCCTTCTTCATTCCCGGCCAAAGGAACTGGATTCTTACTGCTGTAATTGTTTTCTGATAACCAGGATGTCCAACATAAGAAACATAATGCATCTCTTTCAGTACCAAATTCCTCAGCTCTCCAGAACTAGGAACATAGATTCTATTTTTATGCATGAGTAGTCTGTCTTCCTTTATCTTATACTCCTTTATATTCTGTTGTATATATTCTTATTGTAATTTTTCCTTTAACTGTAGGTAATGTTGGTCTGTAACAAGACCATCTAAAATTCTGCTCTTCAAGTCTGAATGATGCATACTAACAATAGTAGTATGCATGAGATGAACTCTTATACTAAGCACATCGACAACTTTATTCTCCTTTCCTTTGATATGCTTGATATCGAAGTCATATTCACTTAAAAATTTCAGCCATCTTGTTTTCCTGAAATTCAAGGTTGTATGTTCAAAAAGATACTTCAGGCCAATGTGGTCTATCCTTAATTCAAATTTATTCCCCATGAGATAATGCCTCCACATCCTCAAGGCATGAACAATGGCAACAAGTTCCAAGTCATGCATGGCATAGTTCCTCTCATTTTCCTTAATATTTCCGGACTCATATCCAATCACACGTCTATTTTGCGTGAGGACTCCCCCAAGTCCTTTCTTACATGCATCTGTACATACCACAAAACTTCCATTTGGGTCAGCAATATTTAACACGGGTGCACTAGTAAGTAATTCCTTCAACATATTAAAATTATTTTCACACTTGAGTGCCCATTCAAATTTAGTTCCCCTCTTTTGCAAGGAAGTGATGGGATGAGAAATCTTAGAGAACCCTACTATGAACCTTCTGTAGTAGATAGATAATCCCATAAAATATCTGACATCTGACACATTTCTGGGTGTTGGCCATCCTCTAATGTATTCGATCTTCTCTGGATCTATTGTTATGCCCTGCTCTAAAATAATGTGTCCCAAGTAATGGATATGCTTTTGATAGAAAGAACACTTACTCAATTTGGCATACAACGGATGTTCTCTCAGTACTTACAATACTAGTCTTAAGTGATGTTCATGCTCCTCTTTAGACTTAGAATAGATAAGTATGTGATCGAGGAATACTATGACAAACTTATCCCAATAATTCCTGAATATGACATTCATTAAGCACATTAATATAATTGGTGCATTGGTCAGTCCAAATGGTACCACTACAAATTCATAATGCCCATACCTAGTCCTAAAGGCTATCTTATGAATGCCTTCTTCCTTGATTCTTACTTGATGGTATCCTTGCCGCAGGTCAATCTTTGAGAATATCTTTGCTCCTGTTAGCTGATCAAAGAGGTCATCAATTTGGGGTAGAGGATACTTGTTCTTTATAGTGTACTTTTTCAGCTGTCGCAAGTCAATACACAACCTCAAGGTTCCATCCTTATTTTTGACAAAAAGTATTGGTGCTCCCCGAGGTGAAACATGTGGACGTATGTACCCTTTCTTCAACAATTCTTCCAAATGCATTTGTAATTCTTTTAACTCCAATGTGCTCATTCTGTAAGGTGTTTTTGACACCAGGGCATCTCCTGGCACTAAATCAATTGATAAATCTATCTCCCTTCTTGGTGGAAATCCAGGTATTTCTTGGAATACATATTCAAATTCCTGTAGTACTGAGAAATCTTCGAGGCTTGGCCCCTTTGTATTTTTTGGCTCTTCCACATGAGCTACATACAATTCAAATCCTTTCCTAAAACATATTTTTAGTTGTAAGGTTGAAATATCCCTTATAGAGATGGGTCTTGGAGCTCCTTTCACAGTGCTATGTTTTCCATTTCCATCGAGACATGTAAATGTCTTGTTATGACAATCTAGGACAACATGATGCTTGTCCAACCAATCCATTCCAATCAGAATATCATAAGACCCCAATGGTATGATATTTAAATCAATACTAGTATTCACGCCATTAAGACTTATGGAACAACTTCTGACCATGTCATGGATTCTTCTTTTGGTTTCGGTCGCTAACTGAACCAAACTTGATTTTCCAAGTTTAATTTTCTCCAAATATAATCTATCCACTATCTTAGGATCAATGTAGCAATGACTTGCCCATGAATCAATCAAAATAGCAACAGGCTCATTTATGATCTTACCTTCCACCTTGACCATATTGGACTGGTACTCTTGTTGTTGATCATTTAAATTTGCATAGATTCTTCCCATATCTTCGAATGTTGTGGCCTCTTGGATGTTGTGCATAGTATTCACTCTGTATTTTATGTGTGGGAAATCCTTGTACATGTGATCTTCCTTGCATCCCCAACATTGGATTGGTGGTCTTCCCCTTTTTCCCAAGGAATCTTCTTTCTTGAAATATCCCTTAGCATATTGATCTTGATGATTTCTATTAGGCTCATTCTTGTTGAAGGGAGGTTTGAATCCTTTCCTCCTCTAATCAGACTTCGAATTCCTCTTGTCCTTCCAAGATTTCTATAGGGATTCTCTTCATTGGCCTTGCTCATACAAGTATTTATCCTTCCTTATGGTTTCAGTCAAGGTCTTGGGTTCATCATACTTGATCTTTTCCTTATAAAAGGCTGGCACTCCACTTAGAAATATTTGTATTTTCACTTTCTCATCACCAATGAACCTGACATACTTTAACAATACCAAGAACTTATTCTCATATTCTGCCATAGTCATGCTTCCCAAACTGAGTTCAAATAACTCCTGCATTTTCTTGTCATAGAAATGCTATGAGAGGTACTCCTTCTGGAATTACTTCTTGAACTGCTTCCAAGTGATCCTACTTTCATTAACATGTTCCACTTGCTTCAGTTGGTCCTACCACACTACAACTTTTCCATGTAAATGGTAGGTGGAAATCATGGCTTCCAGGTTGGACGAATAGTTATGCAACTGAAAATATCTCCTGAGCCCAAGAAACCATGCTTCCACATCATCTTCCCTTTCTCTTTCACCCTCAAAGGAATATGGCTTGAGATTCCTCAGCTCTCCTTGCAAACTATCTACCTCTTGTTTCCTTTTTTGGTGTCTAACAGGAGACACCTCTGGACTTCTTACGGGATCTTCCGATGCATAAACATTTATTTTTGAGTAAGGAGGTGAGTGGTGTCCATGAGCTCTTCTAGTAATTCTAGAATAACCAACTCTTCCACAATCATCCCTTCTTTCATGGCACCTACCTTCTTCCTCTTGTTTTGAGTTTGATCCCTTCTTCATTTGTCTCTGCAACTGATCTAAGCCCTGCAACACTCGAGCATTTATCTGACTTTTCTCTCTCATCGGTCTCTCATTGTCTTCTTTGCAGCTCTGCACTTCCATCTTCAGGCTTCTTACCGTTTCTATTAACGTTTCCTTCTCTCCTTTTCCCTTGCGTCCATTGGAATCTGTCTACGCATTACCAACTCTTGTATTCTGGCCTTTGAACTCCTTATCATGACTGGAGGCTCCCTTGCCTTCTTCCATCTCCTCAATACTCATCCTGAGCTGATGTGTTTAAACCCCTTAATTCTGCAAAATGTGAAAGTGACCATTTTGTTAGAATTATGCATATGATAAACAAAATTGCCAAACCATGCTATAAGTCTCTTCTTTTTTTTTGTTCATGGATATCATATCCCCATTCTCCAAAAATAACAGTGTCCTTTTATCCTTGGCTGACACAAAATTTCATCTTGTGCAGGCGCTTCCTTCAAACCACTTTCCTAGGTGACCATGACTAGAAAACGTCGCTAAATCCTTCCTTATCACTTTTCTGTCTCAAAGAAAACCAATTTGTTCCTTAGCCCTCCTTCCCATAGCTCTCAGTCTGCATATGACCATGGCAATGACCCTGCGCTTAGCTGAAAAAGAACTTGTCTAAAGCTTCGAGACTTCAGAACTTTCGACCACGACCGGATCAATAGTCCTCGTCCTCTTTCACGATTAATGACCGAGATCCACTTCGGGACTCCACACTTCGAGAGTCTCAACTTTCCTCGCTTTCCTCCTCCCAGAACGCTTTTATCCAAAGTTCATGATTTTTCGATGGGTGTCCTCCCATAGATTATCGGATGTGAATCGCTTCGGTTCTTTGGGCTTCAGAAGTTTCAAACTTTCCTCCTGCAATTTCTCCCGGAGTGCTTTCACCCGAAGTCGACGATCCTTCGACGTGTGTCTTCTGTAAATAAACGGTCGATATGTACTCAGGACTTCGGGCCTTCGAGAGTTTTTGACCCAACGTAACCTGTCACATCCTTTCCCACTGGAGTGCCCAGTCTCTGCACTGCATGATCTGTCGCCACATGGTGAAATACTGGAAGTGGACACGTGGACCAATCGGGTGGGTGACACATGTCACATTCTAACTGACTATTCAATACTCCAAATGCTCAAAACTTACTAACATGTGGAACACATCCAATGTGTCCATGTCATCCTAGGTGACGTCCGCAAGCCATGTCACTTCGAGAATTCCAGGATCCACATCACCTCTAGGTGACATCATCGTGCCCCATCACTTCGTCTCTTCGTGCTTTAGTACTTTGGGAGTTTACATGCTAGAACACTTCCAATTCTCCCAAACTCTGCATTCCCAAACTAGCCAATCTGTCTCCATGTGTCCTCCTAGATCGGATGACTAAGATTCAATTCGGGTCTTCACCCATAGTCCACATATCTGCACCATGTTCCCTCCTTAATTTGACGGTTGAGGCTTACTTTGGGTCTTCGGACTTCGGAAATATCAAATTTCAAAACTTATCTGTCCCCACTGGATTTTATCTTAAGCCCTCGATCTGGTGACGCATGGCTCTCGGAAGATCAATGGTTGAGATCCTTTTGGGTCTTCACGTTTCATAAATCTCAAACTTTAAACCCCTTGAAGTACACGAGATTCTATCGTGTGTCCTCTTCAATCGAGCTATTCAGGATTACTTCGGGCCTTCACCTGAAATCCACAGATTTACGCCATGTCTCTTCTAGATCAGACGGCCCAGATTCACCTTGGACGATCTGACGCTTGAGATTTACCCCGGACGATCTAGTGACTGAGATCTATTTCGAATGATCGGACGATCGAGATTTATTCTAGCTCTTCAGATCTCCAGGCTTCGAGAGTTTCAAATCTCAACTGAAAACCTCTCGAATAGATTTTTTCGGAGTTACTGATCTACTGACACATACCACTTGGTGATCAACGGTCAAGATCTACTTCAGCTATACGAAGTTTCGATGTTCGATCCCTAACATGTCACATCACTTCGTGCCTTTAAATTTTTGGGGGAACACACTGACGGTTTGGAGTAACTTGTTTTTTTCCCCGCAATTCTCCTAATGCTGACACGTAACCCCTTAGGGAAACCGTGGTTTTGATTTTGGGATTGCCTTGGGAAATTATCTTCTGTGCAACTTGGTTCCCCACAATGCCTCCTGTCCATTAATCTCACTCTCCAATGGGATCCGACGATGGTGACCTTAGCCCTTGCTTCCTTTTCATTGGAAGACCCATGTTCACCTGTCCTCCAATCCAACGATCTCAGATCTCTCCTAATCCTACAATGGCGATCTCTCTCGAATTCGAAGGGGACGATCACGATCCTTCGAACCCCTTACATGGGTCGTTGACGTTCTATCTCCTGTGTAGATTCTTCAATGCCATTCCTCCTGAACTTTTCAAATCCATGATCAGAATTCGATCTCGACCCCGAGACTCTGACCAATAGACCCGGCCCATACCGACCCAGTGTTTCAACCAGAAGCTCTAATTCCATTTTGTCACATTCCCAACCACCCACAAGCCAGGACATGTTACCTTCAAGCCCGCCCTTGGACTTCTTTCTTTTTACGATACCTTTTTAAAATTTAAGGATGCATAAAAGAAAAAAACTTTAACGACATGCACAACACTAGTCAGAAATCATGCATAGTCTAAAGATTCAATTAAACAATAATTAAATATACAGTGGAAAGTACGTTCATACACATATAATAATATCACAACATAGATCACTTATCTTTATAAAAGGGTGACACCAACTGGCTGTAGACCAAGGACGTTCCACCCAACCGTAGAGACTGTTGTTCAAAATATCAACAACAACGTCACCCCTAAGCCATGGCTATGAAACCACAAGGACGGATTCAGAGTGTTATTTGGGTTCCCAAACCAGTCATCCCTCAAACTCTCATAGGTTTCCCAACACCCACAACAATCCAAGTACCCAACTCTCTTGTACCCAGCATGTACCGCCCCAAGAGAATAGACCTCCACCCTTCTCTGCCATGCAGTCCCTCAGGAAGTCCCTCTCCTTTATTTTGGGGCCTCCAGCATAGCTGGCCCAGAATCTAAAATATCGAACTCTCAGGACTCGCAGTTGTAAGAAAAACAGGGCATTGGCCAACGCATCTCAGACATGAAGGCCCCAGGTCATGGTTGGATTGCACTAGTGACCATTACAACCCACCATACTATGGATAATTCTTCAGCAGTTCGGTTCCCTTTCCCAAGCCAAGACGCGAATGAGGATGGATCAATGAATGGGTAAGTGGGTGCATGAAAGTGCGTGAGGAAAATGAATGAACATATAGGAAATCAATGAACAATCCATCAGTCTAACACCCCATTAGACAAGGGGTGGGTTTAAGTAACTTTGTGAGGAATCAAGAACCTCCTATCCTTCCCCAAGAAGCTCATGTAATCGATCCCCTCCCTTAGACAAAAAGGGTAATTAACATAGGAATACACATTTATCTCTTCAATCCCCCTCTCTTGTGGAATCATATACCCCTATAACTCTAGTCCTTGTCCATCTAGAAACCAACAATAGGTTTATTATTAATAATGATAAAAAAATTACATTTCTTGGGCACACTGGCCTCTCAGCATTGTAAAAATACATTATTTAAAATGGGGGTCCAAAACCCGAGGTCTTACACCTTCATTCTTGAAGGCTAGCTGAAACTGAGCATGAACTCAATTTCTACCTGGTTACTACCTTTGTTAACATGTCTGCAAGATGTTGGTTAGTATGTATCTTTTCCTACTTTAATTTTCCATCTTCCAAGATAGATCATATGAAATGGTACCTAAGATGTATATGCTTAGTATTATAAAGGAAGGTTGAGTTCTTTGCAAGATGACTAACACTCAAACAGTCATAGTAAAACTTTCTATTCTCCCGCTACTTTCCCAATTCCTCTATAAACTTATGTAACCAAATCATATCTTTGTTATCCTCTGTAGCAACAACATACTCTATTTCCGTTGTTGAAAGTGCAACCACCTTTTGCAATTTCTAAATCCAACTTACTATTGTTCCACCTACAGTAAAAACATACTCTGTGGTGCTCCTCCTTCTATCTTTATCACCTACCATATATGAATCAACATATCCCTGTAGAGAAGTGTCTGAACCTCCAAAACATAATACATGAGTAGAAATACATCCCAAATACATGAGAATCCATTTTACTACCTCCCAATGTTATTTTCCTTGATTGTTCATATACCTACTCTCAAATCCCACTGCATGTGCAATATTTGGTCTTGTGCAAACCATCACATACATGAATCTTCCAACTACTAATGAATAAGGGACCCTACACATGTATTATATATTCTCTTGTGTCTTGGGACACATTTCCTTGGTTAATTTGAAATGTCTATCCAAAGGTGTACTAACTAGTTTCACATTCTGCATTCTAAACCTCTCCAACACTTTCTCTATGTACTCACCTTGAGAGAATGCCAATTTACGATTTTTCCTATCTTTTGTTATTCTCATACCAAGTATTTTCTTTTTAGCACCCAAATCCTTCATCACAAATGAATTATCTAATTTATTTTTTAGCACATTTATATCCCGTATGTTAGACCCTGCAACAAGAATGTCATCTACATATAATATCAATATAATATAGATTCCATTTTGTAGCCTCTTAAAATAAACACAGTGATCAGAATGGCATATACTATAACCTTGTTCTATCATAAACCTGTCAAACTTCAAATACCATTGCCTTGGATCTTGCTTTAGGCCATACAAGCTCTTCTTTAACTTGCATACCAATTTTTCCTTCCCTTTGACCTCATACCCCTAAGGTTGTTGCCTATAAATCTCTTCCTCCAAATCCCCATGGAGAAAAGTTGTTTTTACATCTAACTATTCAATATGAAAATCTTATACTACCACAAGACTTAAAATAGTCCTAATTGAAGTCATTTTAACAACATGAGAAAATATTTCATCAAAATCTATACCTTTCTTTTGTGCAAACCCCTTTACAACAAGTCTAGCCTTATATTGATTTTTCCCTCGATCTTTTTCCTTCAACCTGTAAACCCATTTATTATGTAATGCTCTTTTTCCTGCAGGCAACTGAACCAAGTCCCAAGTTTGGTTATTTACCAAGGAATCCAATTACTCTTTCATTCCTTGCTCCCACTTCTTTTTGGTGTCTAATTTCATTTCCTCTTCATAACTTTACAGTTCACCAAAGTCAGTCAACAATAAATAATACAATGAAGGAGACTATCGTTCAGGGGGTCTACTTGACCTCATAGATATTCTAACAAAACTTGCACAAGTTTGAGGTGCCTGTTGCTCATGTTGTTGTACATTTTGATTTTCTGGTACCTTTGAAATTTCATTTTTTTTTTTTTTATTTCATCAAGCACTAGATGTATTATGTGTTTTTCTTTTCCTCTTTCCTTCCCTGCAACTGGTCTCCATAAATGACCTTTTCATTGAATACCACATCTCTACTCCTAATTATTTTATGATTTTCATAATCCCATAATAGATAACCAAAATCATTAACGTTGTATCCAATAAAGGTACACTTCTTTTATTTTGTCTCAAAATTTGTTCTATTTTCTTTACCAATATGGAAAAATGATTCACAACCGAAAGTCTTCAGAAATGAGTAGTCTACCTTTTCACCTGTCCATGCATCTTATGGAATGCCACCATCCAAGGAGCTTGAAGGCCCTTTCTTTATTAAGTAAACAAGAGTATCTACAACATCTTCCCAGAACTGTAAGGGAAACCCAACATGCAATCTCATACTCTCACACATTCCATGATTATCATGTTCATCCTTTATGACACACCATTTTGTTGTGTTGTTCTTAGAACTATATTCTCTCTACAAATCCCATGGTATGAATAATAATCATAAAACTCCTTGATGCAATATTCACCTCCATTGTTTTATCTAAGACACTTCAACATTTTTCCTATCTCATTCTCAACCAAAGGTTTACATTTCTTAAAAGTGTCAAAAACACCATATTTTTGTCGAATTCAATAAATCTAAGTTTTTCTAGTTGCATCATCAATAAAAGTAACATAATAATGAGAGCCACCAAGAGTTGATACCTGAGTTACTCCCCATACATCTGTATGCACAAGCTCTAGCTTTTCACACTTCTTTTCCTTTCCGACTCTAAGAGACCCGACTCTCTTTTGTTTTCCATAAACACAATGCTAACATAAATACAAATCAATTTGTTTAATATATAGCAACAAATTCCTTTTTTGAAGTATTCACATCCCCTTCTCACTCATGTATCCAATCCTATGATGCCATTGTGTTGTATCCACACTTGTAGTAGCTAAAGAGATTGAAGAGTCAATATTACCAGTACATAAATACAATGTACCTACCTTCTCTCCTTTCTCTATTACCAATGATCCTTTAGTGACCTTCCACACCTTATCTGTAAATGTAGATATACAACCTTCACTTGCCAATTGTCCTATTGAAATTGGATTTCTTCTCAGATATGGTATATGTCTCACCTCTTTTAGTAACCATTGGTTTCCATTCTTTTTCTTTATTTGTACCTTATTCATTCCAACAAATTTATGTCATGGTTCATCATCACCCAAATAAACCTGTCGAAAATAACCTTGAACATAATATTGGAAATATTTCCTATGGGGTGTGGCATGAAATGAAGCCCCTAAATCTACTACCCAAGATTCACTAACATTATCTAAATAAAGAATCAAAGCATCTTGTAACACATCACCTGTTACATTTTTTTCTTGATTTTTTTCATGTTGTCCATCTCTTTATTTCTTTGGAGCTTTGCAGTCTTTCTTCATATGTCATTTCTTTCCACAATTCCAACACTCTATTTTTCCTAGTATGGATTTGGATCTTCCCTTTCTCCACAGTCAACACATTACCTGATATCTCATCTGTTCTTTTCTATCACATTTCCTAGCTAAGGATAACACCAACAACATAAAAAAAATTCAGAGTGTTTGAACTAGATACAGAGCTACTTACAGCCATGACCAAGCCATTCCATCTTTCTGGCAATGAGAACAATATTAGAAGGGTCGTAAGCTCATCATAAAAGTCCACCTTTACATAAATTATCTTATTAATAACCGTATTAAATTCATTTAAATAGTCAATAATATACCCACCTTTTGACATCTTCATATTAAATAATCGCTTCATTATAAATACCTTATTGGAGGCCGAGGGTTTTCATATAGTTTATCCAATTCTTTCGTCAGATCCTTCGTTGTCATTTCTTTTGAAATATTGAAATCCACTGACACTATTAAGAAAAACTGTATTGTTCCCAGTGTCTTTCTATCAAGAATCTCCCATTCTTCGTTATTCATACTCGCCGATTGTTTTTATTTTCCTCCCAACGATAGGAAAACATCCTTCTGATATAGATAGTATTCCATTTGCATCTTCCATAACTGGTAGTTTTGGTCTTTAAATTTCTCGACCTTAAACTTTCCATATTCCTCCATTGCTCCCACTCGAACCAAGAACCCACTTTTCCTGCGAGTTACCTTTCTCTCTGATACCAGTTGTTAGAAAATAGGATCGTTGAGAAATAAATTAAAACAAATGCAGAAATAAAACATAGAAGATACACAATACAATAGAGAAACAAATGTATATGGTTCACCCAGTGTGGGCTACGTCTATTAGAGAAATTTCTAGGCCCTTCCTTTATTATTAGGAAACAAATGAAGGGATACAACTTACAACATACCCCATGTAACTTCCTCTTCATTCTCTCACAATATCCGCTCTCATAGTACAATATTTTCTCACAGTCACACAACCACAATACAATTTCTCTTAAAAGAGGGTTTCCTTCTAGGGAAAAAAATCCTAACATAACTAGTACCGTCAAATCTGTGACCTTATAATGAACGGTCTAGGGTTTCCCAAAAAAATATTTTTGGGGACACTGTCCCTGAACCCCCACTATGGGGGCTCCACAAAGTGTCGTTGTCCCCCTTAGACCCCCCTAATCCATATGTGGGGGTGAAATTCCCCCCCACACACTCCCCCCTGATTAGGAAATGGGGTCCAAAAGAGACTAAAAACAAGACCTATGAATCAGGAAGATAATCAAGCTCCACAACCAACACTGCCAATGCTTTTACCACATAAAATTTATGTGTCTTTTGTGTAATATTATGTTTTTATTCTATATTTATTGTTAACAGTAAAATAAGCACACTGGCATAGCCTTATCTGAGCGATCTCTGCAACCCTAGCCTATCGTCGACATATCCCTGTGAATTTCCTTGATGAGGTTTTTGCCTTTAATACTC
>ML812251.1:63228-101258 GCA_009831015.1 Picea engelmannii
CTGAATCTCGGTCACCACTCTGTTTTTGCTGTTATAATGAAGATGTATAATGGCTACCAACGATGTTAATATAATTTACAGAAGCAATAGCAGAAAATGGGATGCGTGATTTATGACTCTGCACTTCTATGATCAGAAATCGCGGTATATATAGGGGTAAAGAGTGGAGAGTAAACCACCAACTACGTCGAGACATTTTCAACAAGCCGCCTCGCCGAATTGGGCGATGCCTTGTTGAATCGACACGGAAATTTCCTGCAAATATATTTCAATAAAATAATATGCTTAGACGTTGCTCAAACGAAGGTGCGGAAACACCGCGTTTAATCATATGTAGACTCGTGGGACATTGTAAGTCGTTGGAGTGGGCAATGGGGACTTGGTGTCCCGCGGATGAAATTAGACTAAAAATCTGAGAGTCACTTTCATACTGACCGAACAGGAGTCTGAAACAAGAGAGTCAAAGGGGATTTTACGACGATTGCGCCGTTGTCTATTGACTTGAGAATGTGATACACGCCTAGTCGCGTCTATGCATCTTTTTTCTGGAATGAAATATAATTGTGCCGTATAGACTTGAAAATGTGTTTGTTGAAGAGCGGGCTTGACTTGACTCGCGAATATGTACGTCACAAATGTAAAATGTTACTCAAATTTGAGAGGAACTTTCAAAGTTAGCGCGCAATTTGGAAATTAATTCTTTAAAATGTTTTAAAATTTCATTTCAGTTTAAGATAATTTAAATTTATGGAATATTAAAAATGATGGTAAATTTTGTACAGAATAAATTTATTAAATAAAATCAGTTTATTCATTTTATTTATTAATTAATTCCATTTCTAATCATTTGGCACTAAGTACAAACATTTAATTTTAATCATTTATTATATGATTATTATAATTTAATTTTAAATTATTATTAACAATATAATAATTTTAATCATTTATTATTAATTTTAATGTATTTAATGTATTAGTGTATTAATGTTATTTGAGGCATGCCCGCAGTCAACTAGCAACAACCACATTAATGTAAAAAGTGGTTGATATACTGGATCTGCACCAATAATTAAAAAAATGAAAAATGACACCCATCTGCATATATCAACCACTTTTTACATTAATGTGGTTTTACATTAATGTGGTTGTTGCTAATTTATTAATCTCTATAATTATTACCTCTGCATGGTCAGCTATTCTCCTCTGAAATTTTCGGATGGGAAATTTGGCTTACTATCTATCCTCTCGTCCGGGTCGTTGGGAAATCCATACCATACTTGCAAGAGTCATGAATGGGTAATCAAGCGGGTTGGATTAAAGAATGAGTGTTGATCCAACGGCAAATGAATTCATGAGCTACGTGGTTCATCTTGTAATCCCTTCTCTGGTGTGCTGCGGTTGGTCGAAATGAGTTCATTTACGCACAGGAGTTCAAGCAATATAAAGTGCATTATAGTGAAAATTCCCAGAAGTAAGGTCAGAGATTCCAGAAAGTCCATTTTTTCATATGCACTATTTGTTTCTTAATATGTGGGAGCACAGTCGCCTCGACAAAGGGTGAGTAGAGATTTCGTCTAAGCAGGGACCGTTGGTTGTCCATTCTGGGTGAGTAATTTTTACTGTGCATTGATCTTTGCTATTTCCAACTTTGCTGACCTCTGGGAAGGTATTGGTGTTTTCGTTTCAGATGTCATTATTACTTTTATCTATGGTAAATGGCGACTGTAGAAGAGAAATTTTTATCTAAGTTGTCAACCCGAGAAGTCAGACAACGAGTGGCATATTCACGCTTCTGGGATATGGATCTATCATCTGCTCCATCCCACATATCCATAGCGCCTCTGTTTTCAGAATTTGATTTGATTCTTTATTGACAACAAACTTTTCCTGTCAGGCCCGCAAGTTTTGAGTTAGTTTTTGGCTTAAATTTTAAATTTTTTATTGACAACAACCTTTTCCTGTCAGGCCCGCAAGTTTGAGTTAGTTTTTGGCTTAAATTTTAAATTCTTTATTGACGACAACCTTTTCCTGTCAGGCTAGCAAGATTTTTCTGAATTTTAAATTTAAAACCCTTAATGACAACTACTGTATTCCTGTTAGGCCCGCAGTGAGTGCATATTTTACATTCTTAAATTTCTTATATCGTTAATGGATATATTTTGTGGAATAAGTTTTTGCTAATATTATTATTGTTATGAATTGACTAATTAACTAATAATTTAATGAATAGATTTTATTAACATTAATTGTAAAACTTAGTTAACCGCCATAAGGGTCTCAATATCCCGAAGGTTCATAATTACGCCGAAAGACGTACACCTATTGACAATGGGCACAATTAATGATCTTTTAATCTTAAATTCTAATCTGATGGCTAAGCATTGAAGATGCTGGCATATTCTTAGTCGTCCTCCAAAATCAATGCGTCAGATTTATTGTTCATAACTTCCTTGCATTTATGAAGGCATCTGTTAACATGTTTACTTTTTTACATTTACCTAATCACATTATAAATTTAGTGTAAAAATACATAATTGCCACGTTCAAATGATTAAGGAGATTTAAAATATATGCAAGTCACGTTTATATAATTAAGATTAAGGAGATTTAAAATATATGCAAGTCACGTTTATATAATTAAGAAACACTCTGCACATGTTTCATTTTGATGGCATTCATTCATTTTTTATATCTGAAAAGTCGTTTGATGCCACTACCTGCACGGAAGTTTTATGTGCGCTCTGTGTGAGTCACGGCTCAGTCACGGCTCCCCTTTCGGCGTTCTCCAGCCGCTGTTGGAGTCACAGCTCAGTCACGGCTCCCCTTTCGGCGTTCTCCAGCCGCGAGTCGGCTGTGCTAGTCTATGATTATTCCATGATTTATAGTTAATCGTTTCCTTTACTATCTTCTCTTTTACAATAATTAAATAATCATTTTTATAATATTGATGTATAATTTAACATGATCATCCAAGATTGGTATAGATGTATTGAAGACCTTGTGGGGAAGGCTCTAAGGTTGGGTTTTGTAACTGTCTAAATAAGGGTTAAGTGTCCATTTCACAATAATATTGACTTAAACTAGAAATTAAAAAGTGATTACCCCCGCACACCTTGAATAAGTCAATGAATACTCGTGTGTTAATAATGATGTGGATGCATTCTTGATTGAGAATTGTTTTATTCTTGCGCCTTAACTTAATGTTGATTGATTATGTAACTAGCACAGCATCAAAATAGTTACTGGTGAACGCCGAAAGGTTGAGAAGATGAAATAAATATTTAAAAGAATATATTAAATTTTATTATCTATTAACAAATAAACTGTTGGGCTTCATTTATCTGGTGTTAATATTTTAATTTCTGGCAATCAGTTAGCTATCAAAGCCATTTATTTTGTGTGACTACTAAGAATATTCCAGCCATATTTAATCATGTCCATAGAAAACTTATTAAGCACTAAACCCCTATTAAATCTGCCCATTGTCAATAGGTGTACGCCTTTCGGCGTAATTAGTTAACTACTGCGCTCTAGCTCTTGTGGATTCTTATTCCTTATGTGTAGTTTATCATCTAGTCTTATTGTATGTAAAGTTGAATGCGCCCTTGAATTAATGCATGTAATTTAATGCATCCGTAATTTAATGCTAATATGATGAGTATGTAATTAAGATTGATGTAGGATTGTTGAGTAGATAGTTTGTTGCGCCATGAAATAATTGATGGTTTTACTCTTGTGCAATGATTGACGATTGATTATGTTATCTGGTAATGGGATCACATGCGCACCGTGGAATAATTGTAGTTTCATTGTTGATTTCTTTGTTGGTTTAATTGCGCGTCTGGAATAAAATAGATGTTTCCCTTCCACTTAGAAAATAAAATAAAGTTGATTTCATTGCGCCCTTTATTGTGTCCTTATATGATTGATTTAGGATTTAATTCTCTTGCGCCATGGAATTTTAAGTTACATGTGTTGGTTATTAGAATGATATTGTGTGCCTTGATGATGATTGATGATGTTGATTTACCTTAGTCGGTTGGACTTGATTGTGTTGGTGGGAAGTAGACGCCTCCTCATTCCTCAGAACAGTCGCCAGCCCTCAGACCTTAAATGGTTAATATCAATTTGACCCTGGGATTGAGCATTGCTTATGTGTCCTAGAGGTCATAACCTTGAAGGGTAGGTTGGGAGGGTAGTATATTATGTGATTCATGTGATTATATTTATGACCCTTATGATTTATTAAGGTATATTATGTTATCCTCGTGTCTCTGGTTATTATTCTTATGAGATGCATTGAGCGTTTAAGATTCATATTGTTATGCGTCATCATTAATTGTAGAATGCAATGATATTGGGTTGTTGTTAAATATTGTGTTAATACATCGCTATGCGTGTTGTGGTTCATGGTGATGATGTGTCGGCATTGTGTCATAATTGGTTATTAATGCATTATTCTTGTTTCGTTAATATATGTGATTGATGTGTCGATGATGTTTCTATTTATTATGATGTTTTAATTTCCTAATGCAACTTTAAAAGAAAAGAAAAAAATGACTTGTTGTACGTCGCTTTGTTGTCGTAGCGACGAGGTAGTTACATATGGTATCAGAGCGAGTTCAACCCTGCGACTATGGATAGTCATGCCTTCCACTAAATTAAACCATTGATTAATAACTTAGTGCTAATAAAAAAAAATTAACCTATCCAGGCGGTAATCACAGTTAGAGGATGTCGCAGAGATTCACAACGTGGTGTTGGGGAAGGAGGTGTGATTCCTCCAGAAGCGCCGACGCCCTAGAATTCTAACCCCCAAGGGGAAGAACAAGTCCTTGGGAAGGAGTCGATTGCTGTGAGGAATGTGAATGGTCGAACACAATCCTTCCAGGGAAATGTCAGAGGCTTTGACTAACCATCTGTATTGAGATGGAGCTAGGGAACTTGTACCCATGAGGGCCCACAGCCCGTCTCAGCTCAGCCGCCAAGGCATGGATAGAGAACAAGGTGATGTGATTTGTTCTTTGCGGTTACGAACTCCAACACGAAAGTCCTCATGGCGGTCTTCAACTAAAGGGGAGCGCTCTTCTATGGTGGAAGTCTAAGATGCTCCTACCTCAGCTAAACATGGTTGTCGAAGCCGTGTTGTGGGAACTGTTCAGGGAGCGGTTCCAGGAGAGTTATTGTTAGAGAAATTCATTGAGCGCCAGCTCAATGAGTTCAACACCTTTTAACAGGGCGACCGTACGGTGCCTGAGTATGAGGCCTGACTCTTGGAGCTGATTGGGTATGCTCCACACATGAGTAGGGAGAAGTTGAAGGTCAACAAGTTTTGTTGGCCTTAATGTCAACATTCATGTGAAAGTGAGGATCCTAATGCCTCAGACACTGCACGATGCATTTTAGAAGGCACTCATAGCTAAGGAAGATCTTATCAGCGGGGGTCGGGTAAGGACTCCTGTGAGATTGATGAGGCTTATGTCTTCTCTCTCTTCTTCATGTCTAGGATATATATGTTGTTCGGTCTTCTTGTTGGAGTTGCAACCAATCTTCTTGAGTTATTTTCTTTGATTTTACATTTTTGGGAGTCAAACTTAAGAGTGTATCCTTGATCACACATTTTACTAACACTGAGTAGTATATTATGCTTCAAGTCTTCAACCAATAGAACATTATTTTCTTTTACATATTTTCTTCCAAGATTTACTACACCTTATCCAAGTATTTTGATAGATGAGTCATCTCTAAATGTAACATTGCCACCCTTTCTCTTCAAGCTGATGAATTTGTCTTGATCCTTGGTGATGTGTGAAGAACATCCACTATCTATGTACCATTCATCTTCTTCTTTACATTTTTCAGCGGTTAATGCTATTCGACAACCTTCATTTTTTGGAATCTCTTTCCTTCTCCATACTGTAGTTGGCATAGGGACATCTTCATTCATATATCTGTAATCTAGTGCTTTGTGACCAAGATAATTACATTTGTAGCATACAATATTTTTGTCCATCAATGGGAAAAATGAATTATAACTTCTGTTGACAAATCCATGATTATTTCCATATCTTCTATTTACACCATTCATGTTTCTTGCGTATTTGTTCTTTTTATTGATTCTTCAATTAATTGCCTTATGTCCAAAATTTTTGCAAGTATAACAATGACCAAGAAAGAAATTTTGATACCTTGGAGTAAGTGGACTTCTTTGTGATGTAGTCCATCCGGGTTCATGATCTACTCTTTTGTAGTTTCCTTCATACTGATTGAAGCTTCTTTGATTCTTGAAGGTAGGAGCTCTTCTTGGATATTCATGTCTTTTGTAATCATTCATTCTTTCTCATATCTTGGTCCACTTCTCATCAACTGTCTGTGTAGCTCTTTCTTCAAACTTTTTGTTGGTATTTGCATCTTCTTTGTATGAAGTTTTACCCATGCATCCAAGAAGTGTTAATTCTTTTGGAACTTGAGAGTTTTTTAAGCTCTTCCTCAATGAGACAACTTCTTGTTCAAGTTTCTCACAATCTTCTTCTTTCTTCATCATTTGGACATTCCTTACTTCTCCTATTCTTTTTTTCTTCTTCCAGTAGAGTTTTCAAGGAAATGTTTTCTTCTCTTAGTTTCTCAAAGTATTCTAATTGTTTCTTCAATCTTACAAATGTCTTTTCACAACTACCCAATTCACTTCTTAGTTTTCTATGTGTGTCTTTGAGCTTTCTATTTTCAATCTCAACATGCTTCAATTTTTTAAGATTCTCATCTTCTTGTTGAATAATTTCTTATTGATGATTTTCTTGTTCTTCATTGTACTTTTCTTCTTCAATGTCATCTCTTTCAATCCTTGGATGAGGACATTCAAATTCAACATGTCCTAGTCCTTCACAATTAAAGAAAAATAACTGACCTCTACTTGCTTCTTTGAAATATGAGATGTTGTAATTTGCTTCAACTTCTTCTTCTTCTTTTGCTTCTTCCCTTGCATAAAGGTCTTGTAGTTTGTCCCAAAGCTATTTTGATGATGCACATGATCCCACCTTGGATTTCACTGAATCTGTCAATCCATCCAGGATGGTATCTATTGCCAATTTGTTGTTCCTTTTTTCTTCCTTCTAAGCTGTAGCCTTTGGTTTCTTCAAAGCATTGTATCATGAAGAAACTGAGAACCGAACATCTACCCCAAGAGCTTTCAAGTAAGTTTCCATTCTATTACTCCAGTATTCAAAATTGCTTCCATCAAATGGTGCAATCCCATTTGGAATTTTGTCTTCCATTTTTTCTTAGGATCTTCCTTCTAGTGGTTAAATTGTACTGAAGGAAAATTGCTCTGATACCAATTGTTGATACCGAGAGGGGGGTGAATCAGTATCAAGTACAATTTAAAACATTTTTCAACTTATACTTAAACCATTCAATTATATCCAATGAGCAATGAACAATGAACAAGAGTATAAGAGTTACACCAATACACCACAATACACCATGCACAATATATGAGAAATAATCAATAGTTATTGTTCAAGGGAATTAGTGACTTCCAAAGGTAGCTACAGCTTCGGGACTGGTCAAAAACCATATCTTCCATAGAGTGTATCTCCATAATTATAGAGAATCAAGAGATGAAACTTTTACCACATGTACCTTGATATGTCTTCTAAATACCATAGCAATTTCACGATCTGAATCGTTCTAGAAAAACAATTATAGAAAAAATGGTAATATGACCTTTAAATAACATACCTTAGAACACATCACCAAAAGACTTCATCCTCCGTTGAAATCCAGCCTTCTTTACTTATGATTTCCTCTAAAATTCAACTTGTGTATAAAATGAATGTATAATGATATGTATTTATACCATTTATGTCACTTCCTTTTAACATTAGGGCCGACTTGACACTTTCGTGTTTTGTAATTCTTTTCTTTAATTATCTTCAGGGACTACCTATACTTCCTTATTCAATTCACTTTGTCATATTCAAAAATTCATTTCTCATTAACCATAAGGATCCACGTGACATGCCACATACCACCAGAAACGAAATGATTGATACTATCCATCCATGGGTGTTGTATCTGCATGTGCATTTTCCTTCATGTCCAAATACCTTCATCAATCTTGCAGTCCAAAACTAATGACTAGGGTTGAAATCAATGACAACAACCAATCATCCAACATAAATCACCAGCGTGATTGTCTGGTTGAGAGGTCCATAGCGACCAGATTGACAAGACCCACTACAGTTGGAGATTTGGGAAAGGCCCTCAGGATTCACGCAGTAGTGAATAACCGCCAGGACGAGCACCATTCTAATGTGCTCGAGAAGTTAGGTACCATCGCTGACCAGACCTTTAGTAATTGACAGATCCACGTGCTACAGAGAGTTTTATTTCCGGTGCAGTGCTGAAAAGAATTAAGGTAAAGGCAGTCGAACAGGACGAGTTTAGCTATGTGGAAATGGCTTCGAGAGCCAAGAAGAAGTTTGGAGGAAAGGTTATGAAATGTAACCTTAACTTGGGATAATTTTTCATGAAGGCCAACCTATACGTCGCGATCTTAGGATCTTATGACTTCATGATCGGTATGGACTAGTTGGAATCACATGAGGTGATACTCAACTGTAAGACGAAATGGTTGAGTTTGGTCGATGGTGAGGGAAAGAGACGTGTGATTGTAGGAAGGAACTAGGGAGTTTCCCTAAGGTTCATCTCTTTCCTACAACTACAGAAGAGAAGGTGCAAGGGATGAAAGCTATATGTGATCCTTGCATTGAACGAAAAGGGCATGGTGGAATGACTAGAAAAACTTCTGGTATTATGAGAGTTTGCTGACATATTCTAAGAAGAGTTACTAGGTTTTCCACCTGAAAGAAAATTGGAATTTACCATCGGCTTGAAACTTGGAACTGAACCGATAGCAAGAACGCCTTATCGGATGTCGACCCCTGAGTTACAGGAGTTGAAAATGAAACTGAAGGAGTTGTTGGACCTAGGAATTATACGTCCAAGTGTGTCACCTTGGGATGCTCCTGTTATTTTCATACAAAAGAAGAATGTGTCGTGGAGACTGCATTGACTACTGTCAATTTAACAAGGAAACGATCAAGAACCAGTATCCGTTGCCAAGAATAAACGATTTTTTTGATCAAGTGAAGGGAGAAACGACGTTTCAAAATATCGACTTGAGATCACAGCATCACCAGTTATGGATCAAGGAGGAAGACATTCCTAAGACCACATTCAAGATGAGGTTTGGAAATTAGGAGTTTACCATATTACCTTTTGGAATGACAAACTCCCTAGGGGTATTCATGAGCTTGATGAATGGGGTGCTTCGTGAATACTTGGACAAGTTTGTTCAAGTATTCATTGACGAAATTTTGATCTACTCTCAGATGATGGAAGAACATGACAAACATTTTTCCTTAGTACTACAATGTTTATGAGAGAAAAATATTAAAGGAAATTTTTGAAATGCTCTTTTTACCAATCGAGGATTCATTATTTAGGGCATGTTATATCCGACGAAGGCATCACTATGGATCCCATGAAGATAGAGGCTATTATGGAATGACCTGCACTGACAAACGTACTAGAAATATGTAGCTTCATGAGTTTAGCGAGATACTATCGATGGTTTGTCGAAGGTTTTTGAAGCTAACAAATCCGACCATGAAATTGTAGAAAAAAATAAGAAGTTGTATGGACAACGAAATTTGTGGAAGCATCTCGAAGGCTTAGGGAGTTGTTGACGACAGAGCCAATACTAAAAGTCCCTGACATGGACGAGGACTTCTTGGCATGCGCAAACACATCCAAGGAAGTCTTACGTCGAATCTTGATGTAGGAGGTCAAGTGATTGCTTACGTCTCAAGGAAATTAAGAAGGCATGACGAGAACTATGCGGTGCATGATTTGGAGTTATTTTCCATTGTGTATGCCCTGAGGGCATGGAGACACTACCTATTGGGAAAAAAATCGAATTGAAAACATACCATTATAGTTTGCAACACATTTTTATGCAAAATGAATTGGACACGCGACAAAGGCGTTGGTCAGAACTGCTTATCGAGTATGATGTTCAGATTACCTACATAAAAGGAACAATGAACAAACTAGTAGAGGCATTGAGTCAGAGACCATACTTATTTTCGGTGATACCTCTTCAAGAAAATCTTCATGAAAATATTCTAACTGTAAAGCGTGACGATGACTAGTGTAAGGAGGTTAAGGAATTTATCGGACATGACACCATGTTGGTACCAAAATTTGAGAGATTTACTGGGGACAATGACGGATTAATGAGATATAATAATCGGATTTATGTACCGCCCAACAAAGATTTGAGAAGTTGATCTAAAAATGAAGCTCATAGAGCAGTGTACATGGCTCATCCAGGAGTCACGACGATGAGGGAAGAGCTTAAACCATTATTCTTTTGGAAAGGAATGAAGGCGGACATGATCAACTACGTGGCGAGATGTCTAGTATGTCAGCAAGTGAAGGCTGAACATAGACATCCAACATGATTACTACATCCACACGCTATTCCAGAATTGAAATGGGGGGTCATTTCGATGGAATTCATTGTTGGATTTTCGCTGATAACAAAGAGGCACAACTCGATTTTTGTGGTAGTAGACACTCTGACGAAGAGTGAACATTTTATCCCTGTATGTACAACGTATCAGGCACCAGACATAGCTAGAGTCTTTTTCAGCGAGATTGTGAGATTGTTTGGTGTGCCTAAAAGGATCATATCTGATCAAGGATCGATGTTTACATGACGATTTTGCGCAATTTTCCAAGAGGCCTCAGGAACCCAACTTAACTTTAGTATGAAATATCACCCTAAGATAGACGGGAAGACCGATGTAACAAACCAAATTGTGGACGATATGTTGTGTATGTAAGTGTTAGACCAATAAACTTATTGGGAGGAGTTCTTTCCACTGGTAGAGTTTGCATACCACAACAACTATCAAGGTACCATTAAGATGGCACCATTGAGTTTGTCTATGGGAGATTGTGTCAGACGCCATTGAGTTGGGATAGACTTGAGGTGAGGGTCTTGGTGGGACCAAAAGTGATCCAACAAGTGGAAGAACATTTACAAACGATAAGAAAAATGGATGGAAGAAGCGCAATATCGGCAGAAGACTTATGCCAATGTGCATCGCGTTGACCATTTATGAAGTTGGACTATTGACTAGCCATGCCTCATTCTTTGAGGCATATGTGCGATGTTTACATGTATCTATTTTGAGACATTATGTTAGTGATCTTACACGTGATTGACATGATTTCTTTGCAGGTATCGAACGAGGGCGAGCTCACGGCATAGCCAATATGCATTCTAGACCATCGTATTTGATAGCTATGACGTCGAACATTCGATCAGTTCAAGGTCCAGTGGGACAACTATAGTCCTCACTCAGCTACCTGGGAGGATGCATATGATATGCATCAATAGTTTCCATTTTTGTTTGATAGCTAGACATTTAGATATTGTCAGATCCTTTCTTTATCTGCACTTATATACTGTGAAACTTCGGGACAAAGTTTAAAACAAGAGGGGGTGTTTGTAACATCCCTCTCTTGTGCACACATGATTTGACTTATTATTTGAGGACACTTGTGTGAAAGTGATCCGGTTCATTATATGATTGCTTGTTTCACTTATGGATTATGATGATGATGTTGTGGATATGATGATATGCTATTTTATTATATATGTATCAACATGTGCTATTGACGGGTTTCTCCTGAGTGTGCAGGACACTTGACAGATTGGGGATGTTGATGACATCGATGGACCTCCTTTGACTTCAAATCGAGTCGGGCAGCAGACTGTATGTGGTTTGGGTATTTCTATTTATGCATGTGTGACATATGTTTGGGTATATCATGATGATGTTTATGGATCGTTGACATGTTTTGTTGATGGATGTAGGATGACGATTTCTTGATAATCAGACTCACATTGGGAGTAAAAGGGCCATGCACAACAACTAGATATATTGAGGGATAGGTGTGGCAGCAACCCTACCACAACCATACTAGCACTCCATCTGTGGCTCGAATTGTAGGTTAACGATTACCTAGTTTGATAGATCCATGATGTCGTGACGGAAGACTGAGATGGTTTCTCAATAAGATTCTAAGGGGTGCGCAATAAAGACGGTTCCTTATTCCTTAGAGGCCCTTAGTCTCCCACAAGATCTCTCGAATGATTATTAACTCCAAGGGCACTAGATTTGTGGCACCCTTGGAGAATGTAGTGCGTCTTGAAGGGCACGTCACATAAATTAAACATAAATAAAGGAGAGTGGCACCCTTGGAGCACGTAGTGCATCTTGAAGGGCACGTCGTGATTTTTTTTAACACGGGTGAGTCAATGAACCTAGTTTTCTAGAAAACAGTATTCTATTTTGATGTGGTCAGCCTTAAAATAAAAATTTTGTATGAGTAAAGTATATTAATTATAAAAATTTCCCTTAAAAATTGCTAAGCCTAGTTGAATTTAAAGCTTAGGTCTAAATAGGGTATGAATACTAAAAATTAATTAATCAATTAATAACAGGGGGGATGAAGAAAAATCAAATTTAGAATTTAAAAGGGGAGATAATTTATCCAAGAATTAATTATTGTTTATGTGCAAAGACATGCTAATGCAAAACTTAGACAAAAGGGGGAAATTAAATGCAAAAAGGAATGTGGAACATACAAAGGAATCTAGTCTAGAGAACTTTCCTAAATAAAACACAACTAAACTTTAAGAAGAGTGTCAGTCATTAAAGGAAATTAAGGGAATAAAGGGACAACAAGGATAATTTTTAGGAATGCTTTTAGGTGGGTGAGGGAAATTGGAAAATTAATTTAATTAATTAAATGAATTTCTAGTGCAACTAAGGGATCGGGTGAAAAGTGTACAGGGGAGAGTTTTCCTATTTAATTTTTAATAAAACAAATTTAACGTGCAATTGGTAAGTGTTACTAAGAAGAATTCTATAAAAGTAATGGGAGAGAAGAGGAAAGGGGGATGACTGGTATGCGTAAGGTTATGTTGTCGTACTTTTCTTGACTGATTTTTCTTGTGGGAGTTGGGATACCCAAATCGAATAGAGAGTGGTAGCTCATCCTTGCGAGGCGCACTAGGAGCTATCTTTTCTTTGGTTGTGTATGTGGCCCCTTTGCGGCTCGGGGGGCTCATGAGGAAGAAAAGTACCCCTAGATTTGGTTGGGAGGTACCGGTGAGGTATCACCGATTAGAAAGTGGGAGAAAGGAGGATCATCAGCAACCAAGACCATCAACAAGTCCATCCTCCGATTATGGTACACATGTTCACAATTTCGCTTTTGTAAAGTAGTTAAATTTTTGTATGTGGATTTATTCGTAGATGGAAGTGGTAATGGTTTTATGGATCTCTGTGTGTGAATTTAAGGGTTCCTTGCCCATTTTATTTTGTTGCATGTACCCTTTGCCTAGACTATGATGGCTTTCACATCCGAAACTCTGTTTTTTGGGGGTTTTTAAATCTCGGAGATTGTTTTCCCTTTTCCCCCTTAGACTCTGCGTTTTCCCTTCTTGACAGTGATTTTACCTAATATTTCTCAACGAAAGTATCCCATAGATTTCCTTACGTTGTTGCACCTGATAAATTTTTTTAAACCCCAAATGTTTCTCTGCGATTTGTTTTCCCCACATGGTTTGTTCCTTACCCAGCAAGGTGTATCACTCCCCTTGCATTGAGGTATTAAAAATTGTTGTGCTTTTCTTTCTTTTACCCAGAATTTTCTCCTGAGATTACCTCCCCTTTCGCCTTCACACTTATGGCCAACGTACCAACTCTTTCTCTCTGTGTCTTGATGCTCAATCTGCCCCGAAGGTAATCTCCTGGTGAATTCCTCCTTCCTCTATGGCGGATCCATCCCTACATGTTTTCTTTTGCTTGACAATGTTTTTACGACACCTTCCCATAGTAACATTTACCCCTACGTTGTTGTAATTTTTGCCCAGCAAAGGTATCCATTTACATCTGCACGGTCAACTATTCTCCTATGAAATTTTCGAATGAGAAAGTTGGCTTGGTATCTATCCTCTAGTCCAGGTCATTGGGTAATCCATCCCATACTTCCAAGAGCCATGAATGGGTAATCAATCAGGTTGGATTAAAAAATGGGTGTTGATCCAGTGGCAACTGAATTCATGAGTTACGTGGTTCATCTTGTCATCCCTTCTCTGGTGTGTTGGGGATGGTCAAAATGAGTTCATTTACGCACATGAGATCGAGCGATATAAAGTGCATTATAGTGAAAAATACCATAAGTAAGGTCGAATATTTCAAAAAGTCCATTTTTTCATCTGCACTATTTGTTTCTTAATATGTTGGAGCACAGTCGCCTCAACAAAGGGTGAACAGATATTTTGTCTAAGCAGGGAGTGTTGGTTGTCCATTCTGGGTGAGTAGTTTTTACTGTGCATTGATCTTTGTTATTTCCAACTTTTCTGACCTCTGGGCAAGTATTGGCATGTTTGTTTCAAATGCCATTATTACTTTTATCTATGGTAAATTGTGACTGTAGAAGAGAAAATTTTATTTAAGTTATCAAATCGAGAAGTAAGACAATGCATGGCATATTCACACTTTTGGGATACGAATCTATCGTCTTCTCCATCCCAAATCTCGATAGAGCTTCTGTTTTTAGAAATTGATTTGATTCTTTATTGAAAACAACCTTTTCCTGTGAGGCCTGCAAGTTTTGAGTTAGTTTTTGGCTTAAATTTTAAATTCTTTATTGACAACAGCCTTTTCCTATCAGGCCTGCAGGTTTGAGTTAGTTTTTGGCTTAAATTTTAAATTCTTTATTGACGACAACCTTTTCCTCTTAGGCCAACAAGTTTTTTCTGAATTTTAAATTTAAAACCCTTAATGACAACCACTGTATTCATGTCAGGCCCCTAAGTAGTGAGCGCATATTTTACCTTCTTAACTTTCTTATATTGTTAATGGATATATTTTGTGGAATAAGTTTTTACTAATATTATTATTGTTAGGAAGTGACTAATTAACTAATAATATAATGAACAGATTTTATTCGCATTAATTATAAAACTTAGTTAACCACCATAAGGGTCTCAATATCCCTAAGGTTCATAATTTCTGATTATCCCATGATTTATAGTTAATTTTTTCCTTTAGTATCTTCTCTTTTACAATAATTAAATAATCATTTTTATAATATTGATGTCTAATTTAACATGATCATACAAGATTGGTACAGATGTATTGAATAATTTGTGGGGAAGGCTCTAAGGTTGGGTTTTGTAATTGTTTAAATAAGGGTTAAGTGTCTATTTTACAATAATACTGACGTAAACTAGAAATTAGAAAGTGATTACCCTTGTTTGCCTTGAATAAGTCGACGAATACTCATGCGTTAATAATGATGTGGATGTGTGCTTGATTTAGAATTGTTTTATTCTTGCACCTTAACTTAATGTTGATCAATTATGTAATTAGCTCACTACTTCTCTCTAGCTCTTGTGGATTCTCATTCCTTATGTGTAGTTGATCATCTAGTCTTATTATATGTAAAATTGAATGCGCCCTTGAATTAATGCATGTAATTTAATGCTAATATGATGAGTAGGTAATTAAGATTGATGTAGGATTGTTGAGTAGATAGCTTGTTGCCCCATGAAATAATTGATGGTTTTTCTCTTGAGCAACAATTGATGATTGGTTATCTTATCCGATAATGGGATCACACGCACACCGTGGAATAATTGTAGTTTCGTTGTTGATTTCTTTGTTGGTTTAATTGTGTGTCTGGAATAAAATAGATGTTGCCCTTGCGCCTGGAAAATAAAATAAATTTGATTTCATTGCACCCTCTATTGTGTCCTTATATGATTGATTTAGGATTTAATTATCTTGTGCCATGGAATTTTAAGTTACATGTGTTGGTTATTAGAATGTTATTGCGCCTTTATGATCATTGATGATGTTTATTTAGCTTAGTCATTTGGACTTGATTTTGATTGTGGGAAGTACACACCTCCTTGTTCCTCAGAACATTTTTCATCCTTGAGACCTTAAATGGTTAAAATCAATTGTTATTTGGGTTTGAGCATTTCTTAAGAATCCTGTAGATCCTAACCTTGCAAGGTAGGTTGGGCGGGTAGTATATTATGTGATTCATGTGATTATCTTTATGACCTTTATTATTCGTTAGGTTATCTTATGTTATCCTGGTGTCTCTAATGATTGTGAGCATTTAAGATTCGTATTGTTATGCGTCGTCATTAATTGTAGAATGTAATGATGTTGGGTTGGTGTTAAATATTGTGTTAATAAATCATTATGCATGTCGTGGTTCATGGTGATGATGTGTCGGCATTGTGTCGTAATCGATTATTAATGCATTAGTATTCTTTAGTTAATATATTTGATTGATGTGTCAACGATGTTTCTATTTATTGTGATGTTTTAATTTCCTAGCGCAACCTTAAAAGAAAAAAAAATTGACCAATTGTACATCACTTTGTTGTTGTAGCGATGAAGTCATTACACTTTGCATCCAATAAACAGACACAATGGGTCAAGTGGTTTCCCTTAGAATAATGGTGGTACAACACATCCTTTCATACTTCATCAAAAATGTCCCCATTTATGGAACTTTATGGATAGCATCTTCCATCCATCACATCACCCTTGAAAGGGAATACAAAGGTTCAAGCAGTGGATGACCACATAGGGAACCAACAAGAGGTCCTAAAACTATTGAAGGACAACTTGGTTATGTCACAAAATAGGATATTCAAAAAACAAGCAGATCAATATCATAGGGAAAGGGAATTTGAGGTGGGGGATTGGGTATTTCTAAGGATACAACCATACAAACAAATGTCCCTCAAGCAACAAAAGAAGGACAATAAACTAGAACCCAAATATTATGGCCCCTATAAGGTTTTGCAAATGATTGTAATTATGGATTACAAATTGGAGTTGCCTCCATCTTCACGTGTACATCCAGTATTCCATGTTTCTTTCTTAAATAAGGTCATCGAGAACAGGATCCCAGTCCAATTGTTTTTACCAGAGCTCAATGAAGAAGGGAAAATCATACTAGAGCTAGAAACAATCCTTGAAACGAGAATTAAGCAGCTGAGAAATCGAGCAATTACATAGTACCGCATCAAATGGAAGAACCTACTAGTGGAAGAGGCGACATGGGAAGATGAGTTCTTCATGCAAAAGCATCCGTGGTTAGACAAGTGTTGAGGAAAAAATGTTTTTGAAGGGGACGGACATGTTAATCCTTAGACAAATCACCATGATATGTATAAAACCCCTTATTATGCTCTACATATTGAATTATTATATTTCTAGTAGGTTGGCTAGAACCCTTCTTTGCACCCTTTCATTACAATTGTAACCCTTTGTCTCTCTCTCATATATATATCAAGGATATCTAGTATTAGGATCATCTTATCTCATCTCATATTGTGTTCTGAAGTTTGTATTTTGTAAAGGAGTTTTCCCCCTCAAGGTTTATTGAATTTTATTGATTTCTTATCATTTTTAAGGCATTGGATCATAACAAATTCACCCTTTTGACCAATATCATATCACATTCATTCATAAAGTGTTTTTTTTAATTGTTAAAAATAAGGCTAAATATTGTAGGTATTGGGGGAGGATGTAGGGTTTTAAGGGGTTTATAGGTATTCATGGGTACAAAAAGGAGTATCTAGTTAAAATATGGGTTTATTTTATCCAGAAAGATGTATTGGGAGGGGGGTTCAACAAAAGGATTTTGGAAGGTATTTATCAATATCTAGTCAAATTAGGGGTATTATTTAATATCCCATGAACACAGTCACTATGTCATAGGTTCACTTAGTGAAGGCTCCATGGTTTACACACAAAACTGAACTTCATTTTTATTATACCAAGAACACATATTTATACATAAAGATTTCCCTGAAAAACCTAATAAAATCATGAGGGAATGTCTCAACCACACACACATAAATATGATATGATAGTTGGATAATATCTCTCACAACTAACTATATCTAACAAACCCAAATTAGTCTCTGATGTAATCATTGATTCTAACATCTTAACCTTTTCTCTGATATCAATTGTTGGGATTTAGAGCCTGAAACAATAATGAAATGCAATAAATATGAAATTAGTGACAAAATAATTACTCAAATAACACTTGAGATTTATGTGGTTAAACCCTGACAATGTGTCAAGGAAATATCCATGGGACAATGCATATGTATCTCTATTATTCAAGATAGGCTTACAATTAGCCTTACCCCCAACCCGATAGATTTCTTTGGATTCATAGATTCATATCTATCTCATAACCTTTTACATAGTTATAATAACTACCACCCATTATATAAACTTTCACTAGTTTCCTAAACCAACACCACCAAACATTTACATAGATCAATTTTAGAATTTGCAATTTATTTTAATTTGTTGTCACAATTTAACACAATCTACCTTAACGATCATGCTTCACTTGAGGTAGCTATAAGTATATGAGAGTTTTATTAAAATATGTCTAGACAAAATTCAAAATCCCATTCAGAATATATACGACTCCAAAAAACCTTCCTAATTCCTTACATTCTACATAATGATATTGATATACAAAATTCTTACCAATATTTCATTCATATCCTAACAAAATAACACTAAGTGTTCCATGTATATTTCCAAATTAACAACCTTCAAGTACAAAATTTTGATGGGTAATTTTTTAAAGAAGGAAAGTAATTTCATAAAAATTGGATTATTTTGGCAAAGTTTTCCTACAAAATTTATCATATTTTTTTAAGAGAGTTTTTCTACCAAATTAATTAAAATCTTTTAGCAAAATTCTTCTACCTTATTAATAATGTTATCTAAAAATTCAAATTCATCCAAATTCATCCAACATGTATTTGGTTTCCAAGTGACTAGCACCTAATTACTTAAATTTTTTGCTTTCTCTTTTAGCTACATACAACTACTACAATTAAAATTTTTTTTTTATAAAAGGTAGGTATAAATAGTTTTGCTACTATTTTTACTTGTTTGTTTTAAATATATTTTTTAACTATTTCAAAAATAATTAAATTATATTTATTATTATATAAAATTTGGTTAAAATTATAAAAACATGGTAGTGAATTGGAACTATTGTTACTTGTTTTAATTTCATTTTTATTTATTTAAAATTAAAATAATTATCAAAACATTTTTTAAACTTAAAACATTTTTTAAAATTAAAGTAGCTTTATGGTAATTTAAAAATAAAATATTAATAAATTTGATTAAAAAAAAATTAATTGTTTTTAAGTTAAATACAAAATAATTTTTCTTAAATTAGTAAATAAAATTTAAGTATAATTATAAATTAAAAATGTTATTATTTTTATGTAACATTTATTATTTATAATTTTGTTTCCATAATTTAGGAAAATAATATATATATGAATAATACTTTCTTTATTGTTTTGAAATAAATATAATAATACTTCTCTATCTTATTGGATTTTTTTTATGGGAATAATGTTTGCAGTTACACTTGGTGATATGAACCATAATACTTCTATGTGGTTTATGAGCTTTATGTGATGAGAATAATCTTTGTGGTTTGATAGGAATACTCCTTGGTTTTTTTTTCATAATTTTAATTTAAACTATATTTATAATTTAGTAATTTTTGAAAATTAAAGATATTTAACTATAATTATTATATGTTTTTAAGGTATAATAAGTAAAAATTGATTTCAGATATAATAATTAATATGGTAATTTTCAATTAAAAAAAATCTTTTCCATTTTTAAATTTAACTTAAATTAACAATTGTTACTTCTTTTCTCTTTTTTTCAATATGAACATTTCACCACTTATTCCAAAAAACTCATCCTATCAGGGGGAGGTCCCCCAAAGTTATCCTAGATAGTCGTTATGATTATATAGAATCATTAGAAAAAATTAGAGAAGAAATAGATGTCAAACCCACCCAAATAGAGTTAGGATCATTAGAAAAAAGGAGTGAAGAAAGAGACGTAAAACTCCAAATAGAGCTTAAGGCAATGCTTGATAAAAAAATTAGACTCTTCAAAGATACCATTCAAACCCAAATAGAGGATAGATTGTTAGGGTTCAAGAGTCAATTGCATACAATGGAGGATGTGATTCAAGAAATGGAAAAACTAAAACAATCAACCCAAGAAGGAGAGGTTGAAGAAAATGGCAACTTGAATGATAGGATTAAAGAGCTACAAGAAAAACTAACCAACAAGTTGACCCTATGTAATCTAGAAAACAAATTGGATATCAAACCCATCAAAGAGGAAATGCATAAGCTAATATAAATGGAACATTAGTGTAATAAAATATACTTGAACCTCTTAATGTTTGTTATAAAATAACAACAAGTGGAGGATACACTAGCAATAGTAAAAGAAGAATTAAAAAATAAATCACAAATTGAAACAACTTACCTCATAGAAGCAAAGAGGCTAAGAAAAATAATTGATCATAAATATAGGTTGATTCATGTCAAAGTAAGTTGTAATGACCATAAATATAACATACTCAGTAAATATTCGAGATTAAAATAATCAAGAATATTTATAAATGAATACCTCATTCTCGAAGACCAAGTTTAATTAAGGAAAGAAGTTCAAAAGGTAAAAGAAGTCAAGAAAAAAGAAAAATAGGCAATAATTAGAAATGGAAAAGCTATTGATAGGGATAGAGACCAGAAGGATAATAATAAATCGTAATTTGGGACACTCGGGATCCTTTTTTGGAACTGTCATGGCTTTCCATAGCGCAAAGGTCCCATGATGAGTTGGATCCCGAGTAATATTGATAGTATTTGTCTATTTGAAACTTTCAAGCACGAAGAGTCTAAGTTCCCTAACATAGAAGGATTTGTCTTGTGTTTGGCATGGAACAAAAATTCCTACTGTAGAGGGATAGGAGGCATATTTTGTTATATTAGAAAGAGAATTTCTCCTCACATTCAACGTCATAAGATGGACCCTCTCAATCAATACATTTGGATAGGAATTTGAGACACCAATGCTATGGACCCTCTCAATCAATACATTTGAATAGGAATTTGAGACACCAATGCTAAGAACATGTACATAGAAATTTGTTATTTTTCACCTATTAATTCTACTTTTTATAAGAAAAACAATCTAGATAGCAATTGTCCCTATAATAATTTAGAACAAGATATTTAAAGTTTGAAAATTTAAGGTAATATCCTCCTGCTAGGAGACTTTAATGTTAGGACTGCAACTAACCAAGCTACTCTTTTAAGCAATGATTCCAACCATAATCCCTTATGGATATATGAGTAAATTATTTTATCTATTAGATACAAAAGAAGCTCTAAAGACCTAATTGAGAATTTGTTTGGTAATGAGTTGGTCAAGCTCCACAACTCTAAAGACCTAATAATTATTAATGGAGTGATGAACTAGCCAGCTCCAATCAGAAGACTTGTATCCATGGGCTAGGTAGTAGTGTTGTAGATTATGTGATATCTGATATCTCCATTTCCAACCAAATGGTAACTTTTGACCTTTTAAATGACCATGAACTTGACTTTGATAATAGACGTTTAACCCTAACCCTAAAATTTCCCATGCACAAGAGCACCATTGAAGAGAATTATGATAATCAAAGACAATTGTTCTTTGAAAAACGTAAATTTGACATTTTCAGAAAAGGCTTTAAATAACAAATTACATTTCCTAACTTATAAAGATAATGTATTGAAGACCTCTATCATAATTTTTCAATCACCCATTTCACTTTTATTAACAAGTTCTCTTTTGAGGTATCTTGTAAAAACAATAATAGACTGACCAATCCTTGGTATGATAAAGAATGTAAAATTGCTAGGAAATCCATTAGGGATGTTGTAATGATCCCAAGCCAATTTTTTCGCTTGAAACCACTAACTACCTCTATTATGTATGATGTGCAGGTGACTTATTGAGTTGTCTAGTTATTAAGTGTGTTCATACAAGATTCATCCAACACATGAAAGATCACAATACATTCAAGATATAGAAACACAAGCAAAGATCTTACCTTTTATTATAAGAAACATGGAAACAATACAATAGAGGGTAGATCTGGAATAATCCTCAGATGGTCCAATAGATAAGAAATACGAGCTGCTACAAAATGCTCTGTCGATACAAAATAAGCCTCCAAAGGCTGAATGAGAGATGAAGACCAATACAAGTAGATCTGAATGCTGATTCCTCAAGCTGGGAGATGCCACGCTCCTCTACAAGGCTAAAACCCTCAATACCTCGGCCCAACTGCAAGAAGACTCTAAATGAGCCCAAACTCTACCAACTGATAGATCTGGGTGATAGGAACACCCTCCAGAATTCTTAAGTCGATAGGCTAAGGCAAACTCCTCCAAACTCTGCATCTTCTAATGAAGTTGTGCCCTCCTAGATGCCTGGAACCCTAGATAGTTCGGCCCTAATGAGAGAAGTCTCCAAATTCCCTTAAACTTCCCAGGAATGTAGATTGGACTAAGAGAACCCCGTAGGAGAAGTTTCAGACTCAAATTCTAGTTGAAGCTCTCTAGATCTGAGATTTATTGAATCATAGTATGTCCCTTTGCCTCCAAGTCGTCCCAATCTGAAGTTAAAGATCTGATGGTGATAACTCTCCAGAAAAACCCTCAAAATGATGGTCGGGCCCCTGCAAGAAAAACCCAAGTGTCGGAATGGCCAAAGGTTCTCTTGATCAGCTGGATCGAACCCTTCTCTAGATGATGGTGCGCCCTTGTTGGAAACTCAAGAACAGTACGACCTTGCTACTTCCCGACTCGCTAGGTGGAAATATGCTGAGTGTAGAATGGTGTGGAGGAGTCTTTCATCCCTGAGACCAAACTGTGGAACAAGGTGAGTGGGTGTTTCACCACTGAGTTTCTCACAAGGGTTTGTACAACAAAACCCCCTAACTATATGATCAAGAGCAATAACAAGCAATATACCAAATCCATAATGAATAATAGGTGCGCCCCAGCCTTTTATTTATACTTTTTCTTCTATTCCTCTATTTAGTTAGATTAACTCCTAGGGTTAACTTATATTCTTTTATTGAGTTATCTTTTACTCCTTTCAACCTTTTTCTTCAAGTCAACTTAAGAATATAACCTTAGTCTAGTTGACTTTCCCCCACAGTGTGAGACTATGACCTAGTGGGGATGCCCAGGCCACTGAGTCTCCTCATCACCTCTTTATCAAGAGGTGGGGGACATTACAGTCTCCCTTGCCTGAAATTGATATCCTCAAGCAGTTCCAAACCTGTTTCTCTTACCACGTGTTCCTTTTCCCATGTGGCATCCTCAATGGGTAAATCCTTCCATCTGATCAGGTACTCCTTGATGCTTCGGCTTTTGAGCCTCTTCTCTCGGACCTCTAATATCTCCTCTGGAATCAAAACAAGTTGTCCCTCCTCATCCATGGGAGGTAATACCTCAATGGGTCTGATGTGTTGGTCGAGGGCTTTCTTAAGGTAGGAGACATGGAAGACATTGTGTATTTTGTTGCCCTGTGGATGTTCCAACTCATAAGCTACAGCCCCTATCTTCCTGCTGACTCTGTAGGGCCCAAAGAAACGTGGTTGTAGTTTATCTTCTCTGCTCCTTTTTATGGAAGCCTGCCTGTATGGTTAGAGCCTTAGGTAGACCAGGTCACCAACCTCAAAAGTACGATCAACTTTGTACTTGTCTACTTGGACCTTTTGTTGGTTCTGTGCTTTCTGTAGATGATCCTTCAGCTCCTTAAGAATGTCTTGGCTCTGCTATATCCAATCCTGTACCGTAGGTGCCCTGCTTTCAATGAAAGCAGTCTCCCAAAAAGATAAAGGATCGTATCCATACAATGCCCTGAATGGTGACAGGCCTATGGATGTATGTTGGGTGGTGTTGTAGCAGTACTCTCCTAAGTGCAACCATCTGGCCCATGCTTTCTGTTGTCCTGCCACATAATTTTTGAGGTCGCCTTCCACCCACTTGTTGAATATCTCTGTCTGTCCGTCCATCTGAGGGTGATAGCTGGTGCTAGGGGTCAAAGCCATACCAACCAACCTGAATAATTCCTGCCAGAATGTACTCATGAACCTGCTATCCCTGTCGCTGATAATAGTCTCTGGTATGCCATGCAACCTGAAAATCCCCCTAAAGAATAGTTCGGCCACCTGTGCAGCACTGAAGTCAATAGCTATGGTGAAGAAGTGTGCGAACTTTGTCAACCTGTCCACTACTACAAAAATGCAGTCCTTCCCTTGTGTCTTTGGCAACGTGGTGATGAAATCCATGGAGATGCTCTCCCATTTGTGCTCCAGAATGGGTAAGGGTTGTAGTAGTCATGTTGGGTGTGTGTGCTTATCTTTGTTCTCGTGACATGTAGTACACTCCTTGACGTGCTTAATCAAATCCTCCTTGAGGCCCTTCCATGAGAACCTTTCTCTCACTTTCCTGTACGTCTTGTTGATCCCCTGATGTCCTGCCATTGGTGAGTCATGGTACACCTACAATATCTTAGCCTTGAAGGCCGATTCAGGAACCAAAATGATTTGGTCCTTATAGTAGATGAGGTCATTCATAAACTTGAAATTATCATCTTGTACCTGCCCATCCAATAGCTCGCATGCGAACTGATCCTTTGCATACTCCATCACCAGATGGTCTTTCCAATCAACTGATACCCCTGTCATGGCAAAGATGGATGGCCTCTTGGATAACGCATCAACCACCACATTGTTCTTCACTTTGACAAATTCAATGTCAAAGTTGTAGGCCTGTATTCTGCTTACCCATTTTTGTTTCCTCTCATTCAAATCCTTCTTCTCCAATAGATATTTGAGACTGTTATGATCTGACTTGACCACAAACCGGGCAACTACCAAGTATTGTCGGAATTTGGCTAGTGCATGCATGATAGCCATCATTTCTTTGTCATAAATGTTGTAGAGTAGCTCGGGACCTCTCAGTTTCCGACTCTCATAGGAAAGAGGGTGCCTCTTCTGCATCAGTACGACCCCTATTCCTTCCCCAGAGGCATCACACTCCAAGGTAAAAGGGAAGCTGAAATCTGGAAGGGCTAAGAATTGGCACGTACTCATCACTTCGTTCATCTTGTCCATCGTTATTTGAGCCTCCTCGTCCCACTTGAAGGCTCCTTTCTTAGTCAAATCGGTCAAGGGTGCATACAACTGAGAAAATACTTTGAAAAACTTCCTGTAATACGTGCACATGCCCAGAAATCCTCTCAATTCTGTGAGTATCATAGGAGTAGGCCATTCCATGATGGCTTGTATTTTCTCTTGTTGTACCTCTACCCCCTTTACCCCGATGATGTGTCCTAAATAGAGGACCTATGTCATTCCAAACTTGCATTTGGACTCCTTAGCATACAGTGATTGTTCCTCCATGATTGATAAAATCTGATCCACATGCCTGAGATGCTCCTCCCACGTCTTGTTGTAGATAAGCAAGTCATCAAAAAATACCAACATGTGCTTCCTCAGCTGTTTGTTGAACACATGGTTCATACATGATTGGAATGTAGCAGGAGCATTGGTTAACCCAAAGGGCATCACCAAAAACTCATAATGACTGTAATGACATCTAAAAGTTGTTTTTTAGATGTCTTCCTCCCTCATCTTGATTTGATGATAACCAGAATGAAGGTCAATCTTAGTGAAGTAGATGGCCCCATGCAATTCGTCCAACAGTTCATCAATCCTTGGAATTGGGTACCTTTTTTTCATGGTCTTTTTATTCAAGGCCCTGAAGTCAATGCACATCCTCATAGTGCCATGTTTCTTCTTCACCAGCACTACTAAAGAAGAAAAGGGGCTAGTGCTAGGCCTGATGTGCCCCATGTTTAGAAGTTCCTTGATGGCCTTCTCAATCTTATCTTTGTACTTCTTGGGATGTCTATATGGTGTGGTAATGACTGGTTTGGCCCCTTCCTCTAGCTCAATAATGTGCTCAAACCTCCTATCTGGTGGTACCCCTGGAGGAGTAGGCCCAAACACCTTGCGGTGCCTGTCAAGGATTTCTTTGATCTCTGGGTTTTAGTGAACCTTTCCCTGCTCATCCATACATGTTACAATCCTGCATTATGTTGCGTATACTATCTCATCTCTCCGGAATATGGCCTCCATCCTCTTGGCCACAAATACCTTTGCAACATTCCTTGTCATGCCTCGAAGCACTACCTTTCATCCACCCTCCTCTATGAATGACATTTCCATGGTTTTGTAGTTGGTGGTGATAGGCCCCAATGTGTTGAGCCACTGAAATCCAAGGATGATGTTGGTGTATGGAAGGTCCATGACATAGACATCCCGTATCAGCTCATGCCTACCCAAGGTAAGCTTCATGCCCGGAATGTATCTATCGCAGGGCATAGTGCCTCCACCTTGAATCCTTCAAATTCTACTGTGGGTATGTGCCTTATTTTCAATAATGTTGAATCAATGAAGTTGTGGGAAGCTCCTCCATCAATCAAAACTAAAACCCTTTGTCCCTGCAAGACCCCCCTCATTCGGAAGGTGTTATACTTGGGCACTCCACTGATAGATGCCAAAGTGGCCATACTGTCATGTCCTATGATCTGATCCTCTTCTGTCTCAATGGTTTCGGCCTCCATGTTTTGTATATGGCCGCTCTCTTCTTCCTCCTCGTTGTCTGAAGTGACCTCAATGTAGTGCACTTGACCACGGCCCATGCATTTGTGTGATGGGTTCCATGGTTCCTTGCAAGTGAAGCAAAGTTGCTAACTTCTCAACTCCCTCATGGTGTTCTCATCCACTCTTCCATGGCCCCTTTCAAAACCCCTTGGGTCACGTCCTCCCTGGTTCATTGGAGGCCTTTGATCTCTTCCACCATTGTTAAGAGGTGGTCTGGGTATGAATTTTGGTTTAGAAGTTGGTCCCAAATCCCTTGTCTTCTAGATAGCCTCCTATAGGTTGGTAGGCTTGAAAGCCTTTTCCCAACCCTTCAAGGGTTCCATCAACCCATTAGTGAAGAGCATCATGAGTCTAGTTGGAGAAATGTCTTGCACCATTACTGCCAACCTTTGAAATTTCTCAATATACATCTCAGCCATGCCAGTTTGTTGGAGCTATGTGAGTTCGCGGAACTATAGCTAAGGATCCCCTTGATCAAAACTATCAATGAGTTTTTGAGTAAATTATGAGTAGGATACTATTTGATTGTGGCCTAATGTGGTGATTCCATGATACCACCAATCATGAGCCTTGCTATCCAAGTACATAGTGGCATACCTGATGGCTTCCATCTCTCTCATGGGGTTAAGCTGCAGGTAGGTATCCAGCTTTTGCACCCAAGCTTGTGTTGTCATCTTGCCCGTCCCATCAAAGTATGGAATCTCTATCTTCCCTGCATTTCGTTCAAACTCAAAACTGCCCTTGTGGTTCGACCTAGGTTGATTTCTAAACTTGAGTTGGCAATACTGTTCTAGGGACATCTGCCTTTGAATCTTCATATCCAGACTATAGTGCTCCTTGGTAAATCTCATCATTTGTTCAACAAATTCATCCACCTGTTCCTATTGCCCTTCCTCATCTATGAATGTGGGCATGTATGGCCTTGGGTTGGCCCTGATACCCAAATGTCGGCCTAGCTGTTCATCTATGAACGTGGGAATGTATGGCCTCGGGTTGACCCTGCTACCCATCTGACCATTGGATGTGCCTCCTCCCTGTCTTCCTTCAAATCCGGTGGCTTTCTCCGAGTTATATTTGATCTCACCATGGAATCCACTGGATCCACTAGCCACCTTATTCCCATATGTTTCAGGGTCCTTCCCTTGATGGGTCATTTGCATCAAAAGATCAGTTATCTGGGATTGGTTCTAGTCAATCTTCTGCAGATTCTCATCAACCTTCTTCAAGGTTTTAGAAATTTCGGCCTGTCCCCTTCTACTGGTTTCCTGGTACTCATCTAAATGGTGGACCAATTTGCTTTCCGTGAGGTTTATGATCTGCTGGAACTTTTCAAATTCAACTTCCAAGAAGGCCAAGCCTTGAGGCTCACGGTCATGCTCTGACCCTTCCATTTTGGCCTCTATTTCACTGCTTAGTTTCTTCCTTCTACCCATAAGGATTCCACTATACCTCTGCATGCGCTAATCTCTCCGCTGGTTTAGAGGATCAAAGCTCCGATACCACTATAATGATCCCAAGCCAATTTTTTCGCTTGAAACCACTAACTACCTCTGTTGTGTATGATGTGCAGGTGACTTATTGAGTTGTCTAGTTATTAAGTGTGTTCATACAAGATTAATCCAACAAAAGAAAGATCAAAATACATTCAAGATATAGAAACACAAGCAAAGATCTGACCTTTTATTATAAGAAGCATGGAACTAATACAATAGAGGGCAGATCTGGAATAATTCTCATATGGCCCAATAGATAAGAAATACAAGATGCTACAAAATGCTCTGTCGATACAAAATAAGCCTCCAAAGGTTGAATGAGAGATGAAGACCAATACAAGTAGATCTGAATGTCGATTCCTCAAGCTAGGAGATGCCATGCTCCTCTAGAAGGCTGAAACCCTCAACAAATCGTCTCAACTGCAAGAAGACTCCAAATGAGCCCAAACTCTTCCAACTTATAGCTTTGGGTGATAGGAACACCCTCCTAAAATCTCAAGCTGAAAGGATAAGGAAAACTCCTCCAAACTCTGAATCTTCTAATGAAGTTGCACCCTCCTGGATGCCTGGAACCCTAGATAGTTCAGCCCTGATGAGAGAAGTCTCCAAATGCCCTGAAACTTCCCAGGAATGTAGATTAGGCTAAGAGAACCCCGTAGGAGAAGTTTTAGACTCAAATTCTACATGAAGCTCTCTAGATCTGAGATTTACTGAATCATAGGACATCCCTTTGCCTCCAAGTCATCCCAATCTGAAGCTAAAGATCTGATGGTGATAACTCTCCAGAAAAACCCTCAAAATGATGGTCGGGCCCCTGCAAGTAAAACCCAAGTGTCAGAATGGCCAAAGGTTCTCCTGATCAGCTGGATTGAACCCTTCTCTAGATGATGGTGTGCCCTTGCTGGAAACTCAAGAAAAGTACGACCCTACTACTTCCTGACTTGCTTGGTGGAAATATGTTGAGTGTAGAATGGTGTGGAGGAGTCTTTCATCCCTTAGACCAATCTGTGGAACAAGGTGAGTGGGTCTTTCACCACTTTGTTGCTCACAAGGGTTTGTACAGAAAAACCCCTAAACTGTATGCTCAAGAGCAATAACAAGCAATATACAAAATCCAGAATGAATAATAGGTGTGCCACAGCCTTCTATTTATACTTTTTTTTCTATTCCTCTATTGAGTTAGATTAACTCCCAGGGTTAACTTCTATTCTTTTATTGAGTTATCTTTTACTCCTTTTAACCTATTTCTTCAAGTCAACTTAAGAATATAACCTTAGTCTAGTTGACTTTCCCCCTCAGTGTGAGACTATGACCTAGTGGGGATGCCCAGGCCACTAAGTCTCCTCATCACCTCTTTATCAAGAGGTGGGGGACATTACAGTCTCCCCTTCTTGAAATTGCTTGTCCTCAAGCAATTCCAAACCTGTTTCTCTTACCACATGTTCATTTTCCCATGTGGCATCCTCAATGGGTAAATCCTTCCATTTGATCAGGTACTCCTTGATGCTTCTATTTCTGAGCCTCTTCTCTCGGACCTCTAATATCTCCTCCGGAATCAAAATAAGTTGTCCCTCCTCATCCATGGGAGGTAATACCTCAATGGGTCTGATGTGTTGGCCGAGGGCTTTCTTAAGGTAGGAGACATGGAAGACGTTATGTATTTTACTGCCCTGTGGAAGCTCCATCTCGTAAGCTACGACCCCTATCCTCATGTTGACTTTGTAGGGACCAAAGAAACATGCTTGTAGTTTATCTGCTCCGCTCCTTTTTATGGAAGCCTGCCTATATGGTTGGAGCCTTAGGTAGACCAGGTCACCAACCTCAAAAGTACGATCAACTCTGTGCTTGTCTGCTTGGACCTTTTGCTGGTTCTGTTCTTTCTGTAGATGATCCTTCATCTCCCTGAGAATGTCATGGCTATGTTGTATCCAATCATGTACCATAGGTGCCCTGCTGTCACCGAAAGCAATCTCCACAAAAGATAAAGGATTGTAGCCATACAAGGCCCTAAATGGTGACATGCCTATGGATGTATGTTGGGTGGTGTAGTAGCAGTACTCTCCTAAGTGACCCCATCTGGCCCACGCTTTCTATTTTCCCGCCACATAATTTCTGAGGTAGCCTTCCACCCACTTGTTGACTATCTATGTATGTCTGTTTGTGTGAGGGTGATAGCTGGTGCTAGGGGTCAAAGCCATACCAACCAACCTGAATAATTCCTACCAGAATGTACTCATGAACCTGCTATCACTGTCGCTGACTATAGTCTTAGGTAGGCCGTGCAACCTGGAAATCTCCCTAAAGAACAGTTCAGCCACTTGTGCGGCACTGAAGTCAATAGTTATGGCAAAGAAGTGTGCAAACTTTGTCAACCTGTCCACTACTACAAAAATGCAGCCCTTCCCTTGTGTCTTTGGCAACCCAATGATGAAATCCATGGAGATGCTCTCCCATTTGTGCTCCGGAATGGGTAAGGGTTGTAGTAGTCTTGTTGGGTGCGTGTGCTCATCTTTGTTCTCTTGACATGTAGTACACTCCTTGACATGCTTAATCACATCCTCCTTGAGGCCCTTCTATGAGAACCTTTCTCTCACTTTCCTGTACGTCTTGTTGATCCCCTGATGTCCTGCCATTGGTGAGTCATGGTACACCTGTAATATCTTAGCCTTGAAGGTTGATTCAGGAACCAAAAATATTCGGTCCTTATAGTAGATGAGGTCATTCATAACCTTGAAATTATCATCTTGTACCTACCCGTCCAATAGCTGGCCTGTGAACTGATCCTTTGCATACTCCATCCCCAGATGGTCTTTCTAGTCAACTGATAACCCTGTCATGGAAAAGATGGATGGCCTCCTGGATAACGCATCGGCCACCACATTGTTCTTCCCTTTGACAAATTCAATGTCAAAGTCGTAGGCCTGTATTCTGCTTACCTATTTTTGATGCCTCTCATTCAAATCCTTCTTCTCCAATAGATATTTGAGACTGTTATGATCTAACTTGACCAAGTATTTCCAAGTATTGCCAGAATTTGGCTAGAGCATGCATGATAGCCAACATTTCTTTGTCATAAATGCTATAGAGTAGCTCGGGACCCCTGAGTTTCTGACTCTCATAGGCAAGAGGGTGCCTCTTCTGCATCAGTACGACCCCTATTCCTTCCCCGGAGGCATCACACTCCAAGGTAAAAGGGAGGTTGAAATATGGAAGGGCTAAGACTGGGCACGTACTCATCACTTCCTTCATCTTGTCCATCGTTATTTGAGCCTCCTCATCCCACTTGAAGGATCCTTTATTAGTCAAATCAGTCAAGGGTGCACACAACTGAGAAAATACTTTGACAAACTTCCTGTAATACGTGCACATGCCCAGAAATCCTCTCAATTCTGTGAGTGTCTTAGGAGTAGGCCATTCCATGATGGCTTGTATTTTCTCTTGATGTACCTGTACACCTTTTCCCTGATGATGTGTCCTAAATAGAGGACCTCTGTCATTCCAATCTCGCATTTGGACTCCTTAGCATATAGTGATTGTTCCTCCATGATTGATAAAATCTTATCCACATGCCTGAGATTCTCCTCCCACGTCTTCCTGTAGATACACAAGTCATCAAAAAATACCAACAAGTGCTTCCTCAGCTGTTTGTTGAACACATGGTTCATACATGATTGGAACGTAGCAAGGGCATTGGTTAACCCAAAAGGCATCACCAAAAACTCATAATGGTTGTAATGACATCTAGAAGTTGTTTTTGAGATGTCTTCCTCCCTCATCTTGTTCTGATGATAACTAAAATGAAGCTCAATCTTAGTGAAGTAGATGGCCCCATGCAATTCGTCCAACAGTTCATCAATCCTTGGTATCGAGTACCTGTTTTTGATGGTCTTTTTATTCAAGGCCCTAAAGTTAATGCACATCCTCATAGTGTCATCTTTCTTCTTCACCAGCACTACTGAAGAAGCAAAAGGGCTAGTGCTAGGCCTGATGTGCCCCATGTACATAATTTCCTTGATGGCCTTCTCTATCTCATGTTTGTACTTCTTGGGATGTCTGTATGGTGTGGTAATGACTGTTTTGGTCCCTTCCTCTAGTTCAATAATGTGCTCAAACCCCCTATCTAGTGGTACCCCTGGAGGAATAGGCCCAAACACCTTGTGGTGTCTGTTAAGGATTTCTTTGATCTCTGGGGTGTAGTGAACCTTGCCCTGCTCATCCATACGTGTTACAATCCTACATTATGTTGCGTATAATATCTCATCTCTCAAGAAGATGGCTTCCATCCTCTTGGTCGTGACTACCTTTGTAGCATTCCCTGTCATGCCCCGAAGCACTACCTTTCGTCCACCCTCCTCTGTGAATGACATTTCCATGGTTTTGTACTTGGTAGTGATAGGCCCCAATGTGCTGAGCCACTGAACTCCAAGGATGATGTTGGTGTCTGGAAGGTCCATGACATAGACGTCTCATATCATCTCATGCCTACCCAAGGTAAGCTTCATGCCCATAATGTATATTTCGCAGGGCATAGTGCCTCCACCTGCTACCTCCACCTTGAATCCTTCAAATTCTACTATGGGTATGTGCCTTCTTTTCAATAATTCTGAATCAATGAAGTTGTGGGAAGCTCCTCCATCAATCAAAACCAAAACCCTTTGTCCCTACAAGGACCCCCTCATTTGGGAGGTGTTATACTTGGGCACTCAATTGATAGATGCCAAAGTGGCCATACTATCCTTCCCTGTGATCTGTTCCTCTTTTGTCTCAATGGTTTCAACCTCCATGTTCTGTATCTAGCCAGTCTCTTCTTCCTCCTCGTTGTCTAAAGTGACCTCAATGTAGTGCACTTGACCATGGCCCATGCATTTGTGTGCTGGGTTCCATGGTTCCTTGCAAGTGAAGCAAAGTTGCTTCCTTCTCAACTCCCTCCTAGTGTTCTCATCCACTCTGCCATGGCCCCTGTCAAAACCCCTTGGGTCACATCCTCCCTGGTTCATTGGAGGCCTTTGATCTCTTCCACCATTGTTAAGAGGTGGTCTAGGTATGAATTTTGTCTTAGCAGTTGGTCCCAAATCCCTTGTCTTCCAGATAGCCTCCTGTAGGTTGGCAGGCTTGAAAGCCTTTACCCAACCCTTCAAGGGTTCCATCAACCCATCAATGAAGATCATCATGAGTCTGGTTGGAGAAATGTCTTGCACCATTACTGCCAACCTCTGAAATTCCTCAATATACATCTCAACCGTGTCAGTTTGTTTGATCTGTGTGAGTTCCTGAAACTGTATCTCAGGATCCCCTTGATCAAACCTATCAATGAGTCTTTGAGTAAATTCTGGGTAGGATACTATTTGATTGTGGCCTAATGTGGTGAGTCCATGATACCACCAATCATGAGCCTTTCCATCCAAGTACATAGTGGAAAACCTGATGGCTTCCATCTCTCTCATGGGGTTAAGCTGCAGGTAGGTATCCAGCTTTTGCACCCAAGCTTGTGTTGTCATCTTGGTCGTACCATCAAAGTATGGAATCTCTATCTTCCCTGCTTTTCGTTCAAACTCAAAACTGCCCCTGTGGTTCGACCTAGGTTGATTTCTGAACTTGAGTTGGCAATACTGTTCCAAAGACATATTCCTTTGAATCTTCATATCCAGACTATAGTACTCCTTGGTACATCTCGTCATATGTTCAACAAAGTCATCCACCTATTCTTGTTCTTGTTGCCTTTTCTCATCTGTGAATGTGGGCATGTATGGCCTCGGGTTGGCCCTGCTACCCAAATGTCGGCCTAGCTGTCCATCTGTGAACGTGGGCATGTATGGCCTCGGGTTGACCCTGCTACCCATCTGACCATTGGACGTGCCTCCTCCCTGACTTCCTTCAGATTTGGGAGCTTTCTCCGGGTTATATATGATCTCACCATGGAATCCACTGGATCCACCAGCCACCTTATTCCCATATGTTTCAGGGTCCTTCCCTTGATGGGTCATTTGCATCAAAAGATCAGTTATTTGGGATTGGCTCTGGTCAATATTCTGCAGATTTTCGTCAACCTTCTTCAAGGTTTCAGAAATTTTAGCCTGTCCCCTTCTGCTGGCTTCCTGGTACTCATCTAAATGGTGGACCAATTTTCTATCCTTGATGTTTATGGTCTGCTAGAACTTGTCAAATTTGGCTGCCAAGAAGGCCAAGCCTTGAGGCTCACGGTCATCCCCTGACCCTTCCATTTCGGCCTCTATTTTATTTCTTGGTTTGTTCCTTCTACCCATAAATATTCTACTGTACCTCTGTATGCGCTAATCCCTCCATAGGTCTGGAGGATCAAAGCTCTGATACCACTGTAATGATCCCAAGCCAATTTTTTTGCTTGAAACCACTAACTACCTTTGTTGTGTATGATGTGCAGGTGACTTATTGAGTTGTTCAGTTATTAAGTGTGTTCATACAAGATTCATCCAACACATGAAAGATCACAATACATTCAAGATATAGAAACACAAGCAAAGATCTAACCTTTTATTATAAGAAGCATGGAACCAATACAATAGAGGGCAGATCTGGAATAATCCTCAGATGGCCCAATAGATAAGAAATACGAGTTGCTACAAAATGCTCTGTCGATACAAAATAAGCCTCCAAAGGCTGAATGAGAGATGAAGACCAATACAAGTAGATCTGAATGTCGATTCCTCAAGCTGGGAGATGCCACACTCCCCTAGAAGGCTGAAACCCTCAATAACTCGTCCCAACTGCAAGAAGACTCCAAATGAGCCCAAACTCTGCCAACTGATAGATCTGGGTGATAGGAACACCCTCCTGAAATCTCAAGCCGAAAGGCTAAGGAAAACTCCTCCAAACTCTGAATCTTCTAATGAAGCTGCGCCCTCCTAGATGCCTGGAACCCTAGATAGTTCGGCCCTGATGAGAGAAGTCTCCAAATTCCCTGAAACTTCCCAGGAATGTAGATCAGGCTAAGAGAACCCCTTAGGAGAAGTTTCAAACTCAAATTCTAGGTGAATCTCTCTAGATCTGAGATTTACTAAATCATAGGACGTCCCTTTGCCTCCAAGTCCTCCCAATCTGAAGCTAAAGATCTGATGGTGACAACTCTCCAAAAAAACCCTCAAAATGATGGTCGGGCCCCTGCAAGTAAAATCCAAGTGTCGGAATGGCCAAAGGTTCTCCTGATCAGCTGGATCGAACCCTTCTCTATATGGTGGTGCGTCCTTGCTGGAAACTCAAGAACAGTATGGCCCTGCTACTTCCTGACTCGTTGGGTGGAAATATGTTAAGTGTAGAATGGTGTGGAGGAGTCTTTCATCCCTGAGACCAAGTTGTGGAACAAGGTGAGTGCGTCTTTAACCACTGAGTTGCTCACAAGGGTTTGTACAACAAAACCCCCAAACTATATGCTCAAGAGTAATAACAAGCAATATACCAAATCCAGAATGAATAATAGGTGTGCCCCAACCTTCTATTTATACTTTTTCTTCTATTCCTCTGTTGAGTTAGATTAACTCCCAGGGTTAACTTCTATTCTTTTATTGAGTTATATTTTACTCCTTTTAACCTTTTTCTTCAAGTCAACTTAAGAATATAACCTTAGTCTAGTTGGTTTTGCCCCTAAGTGTGAGACTATGACCTAGTGGGGATGCCCACGCCGCTGAGTCTCCTCATCACCTCTTTATCAAGAGGTGGGGGACATTATAGATGCTTCTAATGAATCCTTAAAAATCGATAAGATCAATACGTACAAATCCCTAATTAAAAGGAAAAAAAAGTACTATATCAATAAAAGGCAAGAGAAGCTTTCACAACTATCTAAGTTGGATCCTAAAAAGTTCTGGAGGAAAATTCTAATCTGAAATACTAAATAAAATAATATGATTCCCTTAAGGGACCGAAATTTCTACCTTAAAAGTCTTTATGAGTTCCCTAGTTCTATGGACACCATTTTTATTGTCCCTATAGGGGATGGATTTTTTTCTTTGTGTGACATAGAGTTCTAGGAATAATGAAAGACACCATTTTGTAGAATAAGGATACTATTAAAAATATCATCAAATCAAAATTTAAGGAGAAAATGAGATGTTATAAAGAGTTAGAGGAAAAAATAAAATTAAGGTATTATAAGGATGTAATCAACCATAATCTGGAAGAGGAAAATTATCTCTTTGTTTTGACAAGTGTAAAGAAAAAAATAAGCATTGCTAAGATGATAACAAATTCTCAGAGACTCCATTATGAAAGTCAACCTTTGTCAATTGTCATGGGATGAAAGAGTGTGTCACATTTATGAGATTAAGAAGGTTGAAGATAAAAGCATTTTCTTTTAGATTGTCCAACCTATACCTAGATTAGATCTCAATTTCAAAATATTTTTCATACTACCAACCTTCCTAACCTTTTAACTCAACAAAACTATGGTGATTTTAGAAAGCTTCTCTTAATGCTTTTTTAGCATATAAACAAAATTCTAAAGAAGTGCTATTAATATATTACCCTCTTAAGATCCCATAATCCAATTAAGTATCATCATCATCATCATCATATAAATTTTTTTTCTACCTCTTATTTTATCTTTAAAAATTATAAACTTTATTTAATTTTAAAAATTATTTTCTACTTTACAATATTTATTTTATATTTTTTCTATCTTTTAATTTCTTTCTTTTATACTTTTTCCTATCTTTTAATTTCTTTTTATCTTCTATATTTTCCATAGACTTTTTTTCTGATTTCCCCACTCTTTCCCCACTGTCCTCTAAGAGAAGAATGAATGGGATACGGCATATTATCTTGTGATTATCTCAAAATCTGTCTGTCTCTCAGTATGTTTTGATTATCGTGGCTATTTAATCCAATCTGTCTCTGATTATCTTGTGATTGACATGACATTCAAAGACAACAATAGAACAAATATAACGAAAACTCCTTTAATGGGAAAGCCGTAATTTATAACAAAACAAAATTTTGAAAGTTTATTATATAGGACGGGTATTCATTTAATCAGGCTCGTAAGTGCTTGAAGGAATTATTCAGAATAGTGAAATAACAGACGCAAAATCTGTGTGTTATAAACAGTATTTCCACAAAGTGCCGAAGCATACCATAAAACTATATACGGATGCAAAATACATAGATTATTCCATATAAATTTATATGAATTTTTATTGATCGAAGGAATATTTTGAAAAGAACTCCCAATTAATCACATAGCGCCCTGCAATATGACTCGATATAACCCTGCACAATCAATCTGATTCTACAATTGATTCCTCGTCTGCACACAATCTCGCTCGTAAACTTAAACAATGGGCTGAATTATAGGCCGGTCGCTATTGACAACACCTCTTATCCCAAAAAGTAAGGAACCGCAAACAGCCTTCTCCGTCTCAGTAACTAAAGCAATGACTAACATTTCTGTAGTTGTAATTCTGCTTGCAGAAATGACGTCCAATCGACGAATACAACGAAGTAATTAAAATCCTGAAAAAATTAAAAAAAGCATAAGATTGCTTACACGTATAAACAATGATTCAGAGCTAACGTTGTATGGTAGTTGTGTATGAGAAGTGGAAACTTACTTTAACGATTTAACTATGAAGAAACGGGAGATGGAGCCGAAGTGGGAGAAATTGTTATGTCTCCAAAACCAATTGTTGCAGGAGCAACAGCAAGTGATGTAACCTCGCTTATCATACGCCGAACTCCGCTTCTGTGAGCCTCGCACAGGCGGGGCAAGTAGACACCTGCACAAATTATTTATAAATG
>ML812252.1:0-17866 GCA_009831015.1 Picea engelmannii
CTCTTAATTTTAAGTTATCAAAGTACTTAGTAAATTCATCTGGATGGGAAATGTTTTTAACAATGACTTCCCCGATTTTCATTGGCCATGAGAATATGTGTGAGGACACAAAGATGAATTGTGAGATTAATCTAATAAAGAGGTTAAGTGGAAACTAAATTCAATCAAATAAAAGACTATAGAGAGCCTTCTATGTCGATTATGTCGATTATGGATAAAAGTGCTTGGGAGTTGAGCTAAACTAAGCTTAGGGAGTATAATGGAGTTCATGAGTTCAATATATAAATGGGTCTACAAGAATCAATTACAAAACAATTATAATATTTGATAGTTATGCATTAGGTATTGGTAACATGCGTTTGATTGCTTAATCAATTACAAAACAATTATAGTATTTGATAGTTATGCATTAGGTATTGGTAACATGCGTTTGATTGCTTATGGAAATCTCACATGCAACTACTGATGTAATGTCTTCGTCGAGTGGAATGCATATGACATGTATGCTATTATCACGTGTACCTTGCATGGGGTTGGCATTGAACTTTGTAGACATGGATTAGAAATGGTACAAATACTCAAAGGAGTTAAAGGAGTCATGATTACACTAAAAGTCCTCAATGAGATGTTGCTCAAATTAATGCTTTGTGTTCCAGTATAAAGCAATACACTTATTTTAAAGTATAATGTTTCATAAATTAGCCTTGCTTTTGGATGTTTTGGATGTTCTTTGTGTAGAAAAATGTCCTTTACTCTTTAATCTTTGTAAAATATTTTCTATTTTTAATTTAATATTAGTATTCTAATTGATACAAGTATAAAAAAAACTAGTTTCATTAATGAGAAATATGAATTTTTTTCTAACTTGAAAGTTAGGAATAAGTGGCATCTCAACTTTTTATTTTATCGCGGTTGTTTTTTTACATAATTTTTTTCTAACTTGAAAGTTAGGAATAAGTGGCATCTCAACTTTTTATTTTATCGCGGTTGTTTTTTTACATAATAATAGTTAACAATCAAATCACCCATTACTTCCTCTAGTAATTGTTTGGATTATTCTACTTTTATGATATGTTTTTATGATTGGAAGGTAGTAGTGATTATTCAAGTCAATTGAATGATTTTGGTTTTTTTACATAATAATAGTTAACCAAACAATCAAATTACCCATTACTTCCTCTAGTAATTGTTTGGATTATTCTATGTTTGGATTATTCTACTTCTATGATATGTTCTTATGCTTGGAAAGTAGTAGTGATTATTCAAGTCAATTAGATTATTCTAGTGATTATTCAAGTCAATTGGATTATTTTACTTGGTGGATTATGTTCCCAATTACTATTATAACTTAATTAATTGGTGCCATGCAATTAATTAAAATCAACTTAAAAAAAATAAAATCTAATTGTATGAATTCTTTTTAGAAAAACATAAAGAGACAAAGCTATGTACTTGTATAATACTTAATAATGAAACAATTGATTATTTTGTAAGTTGAGTGGAGCATAATAAATTTTGTGCCTAGTATTTAAGAATAAAGTTTTTTTATTATTTTATATACTTATTAAATTTTGATCAATTTTATGTAAAACACATTATAAAAAAAAAATTAAAGTTGTGTTTGATGTGAAATTTTGAGTCCATTTAAAAATGGAAAACCTCTTAAACATAATAAATCCATAAATGAATATAGGTGACACTGAGTTCCTTTCTATCTCTTTTCTCACACCTAGAATATTCTTCTTCTTGGCCTTCTCTAGCTTAGGATTCATGGGATTCATATCTAGATGTAGTGTCCAACATAGTTATTTGGTGTGACCATAATGTTATAATGATCACAATGTTTTTTAAGGTCCTTGTGTTGACCCCAAAACATCCCCATATATGCATATCAAACCCTTTTTTTATACACTTAGACCCTATTTCATTGGCTAAGGTATTCTTTCTAAGGTCAATATCTCATTCTTAGCCTAGACCTAACATGCCCACATGATACCCATTGATATCCATGTCGTCGAATGCACATTTGCAAGTTGATGCACTTTGATTGCTTCTCTAGAGTTGTATAGTCAATGCATAATGAGTGTTCTTAGAGTATTCTCCTCACTGAGTGTGAGAAGGTATTTGGCCACTCAAGTTTCCCCTTGATATCATAATTTGTTTATGTATTCAAGCCTTATTATCATCCTCATACTAAACCAAATGAAAATGTGATCTAATATTGTTTGTAGGGATTTGAAATCCTTGGTCCATGGTACACTTTATCATAGCTCATAGCTTTATATTAGGTCCAAATTCCCTTACAATCATAATTAGGGTCAAGCTGTGAGCTAGAGGCCTTGTGCATTGCCTTACAACTATCAACCTCAAAGTGGAAGGGAGTTATTCACATTCATATTAGTGAGGGTGATTAAGGCCTTACTATATATGTCAATCAATCATAATATTGCAAAGGTAAGAGCCCAACCTTACTTAGGTTCATAATCATGACTTTAGTGCATAGAGTAAGAAACACATGAACTGTTACTTGTAATTCTATATCATCATCTGCTCATTTTCGATATGGAAAGAACATTTACCCTAATCCTCATGATAGCGACTAGGATTCCAAAGAGGGTTTGAACTTTAAGTATTATCCTTATGCATAGCTCCTTTCTCATTATATTGTGAACGGTGAGAGGCCATTTGACTTAAAGATTGTGATCTCAATCAAGGCTCTAAGCATATGAAATTTCAAACTATGAACATAAGAGGTTATTCACATCCAAGTATGTGATTGTGACTTCAAGCCCTAATCATATAGTTTTGTTAATAGCAAGTAAGCACCGTCATTTATATTCACACTAGTGAAAGAGACTAGGTGAAGTATTCCGTTAAACAAACATAAATGGATTGGATATCCTCATAGTTAGATCCACGATCACAATCACTATTAAGGAGTTATACCATCCATTGCAAAGGTATATCATTGTTTTCCTTCACCTCGACGACGATGAGTTGGGATTCAAGTCATATATGCATTTTTTTTGGTTTGCAGTGAAAGGAATGGCATTCAAATTCACTTGAATGAGTGCAATAAGGTTGAGGAGAGAGGTCAATCTCAAACCAAGTGATTGAAACATACATATTAAATCCCTAATCATTATCATGGAGATGAAGGTGAATTATAATAATGATTCCTTTCCATAGCTAGCACAATTACTCTAGTCGGTGATAACTGATGATTTCACCAACCAACTAGTTATATATATATATATATATATTGTACTCCAACATCATGCCAATCTCAATAGCACCTAAATTCCACATTTGTACAAAACTATAAACTAACATGGCTACTTGTGTCCAACACACAAGGCATAAAAGGATTTGACATGGTTAATTGGAACACTTGATATACCCATTAAGGGAAGATAGGCCCGATGATCAGTGATATCAAAAGTTCAATTAGGTGTAGTGCATGATCAAAGGACCATTACAATTTTTTTAGGGAAACAAAAATCAAAATATGCTCGTCAAGGGCACCTTCCATGGTAAGCAAGGTTGGAAGCAGATGACTTATAAACCAATTAATTGGAAGGGATCCTTTGTTTTTTGAAGGAAATGGAAAGCATGGAAAAGATGAAAAACACATTTAAGAGGGAGCATGGATGAATTTATATCTATTTAGTCATTTAGTAATCTCTCAATTTGGTGGACACCAACTTTGGCCCGTGATGGGTATCCCGCTAGGAGACATCCCTTGGTACAATGCATAGAGATAAATTTAGAAAGGGGATAAATAGAATAAAATACCTCTAACTTCCCCAAGGGAAATCAAATTGACTCGCGAGAGATCCAAAACAAGTTTTGGATGATAGATCCAAATGGAATTGTTATAAATAAAGTTTAACAATTAATCCCATAGAATATGATATTCAAAATTGGAATACTTTCAAATATAAAATGGTGGAAAGATTGGTTTTGTGTGGCATACTTTGAGGGTAGTCATAGTATGCAACCTTTAGTAAATGGCTTTGAATTTCTAACAACAAAATGATTCTTAGAATGTAAAATGTATGGAAACTAATATAGATATGTTGGATATTTTGAAAATTCTAGATGTGGATGTAGAAATATGTGTGTGTGTGTGTGGAACTTCCTACCTTCATTTATGGAACTTTCTCTAGATGCAATGTCCATAGTCAATGTGTTTTCTATGTATTAATATCCCCCACAACATTTTTTTTAGTCTCCACTATTTCCTCTACATAACTTCTTTGATCCCACAGGTATTACCATTGTTGTTGTTATTGAATTTATGGTTTTTGGCAGAAATCAATACATTACTATCCCCTACACCAGTTTTCAGTCTCTCTCCACTCCTCATCAATGCTTGGTCTGTTGCTCTAGCATTCCTATGTTGCTACCATTGAATATGCCTCCCCCTCCTTATATATTCCAAAGCTATTCTCATCCTTTAAAAATTACTATTAAATTTTCATTCTATCATAACCTAAAATTCAAATACTTCTTGATAAATTCATTGGACCTTAGAAGAAAGAAGTTCTATTGCATGCATCATAAAAATAGTTGCAGTGACATTTTTTTCTTGAAATAAGATAGCCAGTAACAATGGATTGTGACAAACTCTTTTATTTTTCTCCACCACTGCCTAACATGTAGTCAACTAAAAATTTGATGACTTGACTTAATACTTAAGTTGCATATAATTATTTCTCTTTCAATTGTCCAAACTTCTATGTTGGTTGTGAAAGGACCATAAGACAACTACATTATTATTCTTGCCACCTGTAATACAGATTTTGTATAATTAAAATAATGAGCATTGAATAATAATGAGCATTAAATGTGCAATTTTAATAGTGTTAAATTATGAAAGTAAAGACTGCCCATTCCAATCACTATAAAATGGCCATATAGTTCAGATTCAGACCAAAATCCAATTCTATAAATTATTCCAAAGCAACTTGACAACCATATATTGAAAGGATAAAATCCATAAAATGGTTAGCAATTTCTAAAGAGAATTCAAAACAACACTATCAATAACTTTTTCAAATTTAAAGTCTAACCGTGACCCAATAATGTTGAGAGACATATAATAAAAAAATTGCATTGAACCTTTTTCCCCTTAAAAGCATGGTGTTACATAATATCAGTTACTATAATTTCAAAAGTTCAGAGTCTTTTTCAAAACCCATGTCATCACAAAATCCCATAAAGTTTGAAATGTTTGAGAAATTTCATCCACCTTATACGTTATTTCTAGTGCCTTCTAAGAGTCACTTCCAAGTTTACAATTATATACTTTGAAGTTATCAGAAAGATTCTGGAGTGTTGAGAAAGTTTCTTGGAATGTTGAGATTCTTTTGCAAGTATGCTCTTATATGGGCCTATAATATATTACAGACTCCATAAAGTGTAAGATATTATTCCTACAAACTCCATAAAGATATTATAAACAATATCAGTTGCTACAAACACAATCTTGGACGTTTTCCCACAATCCATGCTATCACAAAACCCCATGAAACTTGAAATGTATGAGAAATTCCATGCACCTTATACCTTCTTTCTTGTGCTTTCTCAGACTCACTTTCAAGTTTACAGTTATCCACTTTGGAGTTATCAAAGAGTGTTGAAATTCTTTTGCAGGTCTGCTCTTATATGGTCCTATAAGACATTGCATACTCCATAACGGATAATGATGAAAACAACATCAAAATACTAGTCACAAACTGGGCCTATTGAATGCAAGAATGAGATTTTCCAGTTTGTGAAACTTCTGCCAAAATTTTAATCAAATTCCTGAAATTGTGAGAAGGAAGTGAAAATTCAGATCAAGAAATTCTAAGGAAATAAAAAAATGAAGTACAATCAGGGCGATTAAAGCATACCCAAGTTGTGACACTGAACGGTTCATGTTGCCAGCTTCCTTTAACCGCTCTCCAGCTGCACCTATCAATTTTTATCTTTCGGATCCAGCAAGGTCTACAAGGTTAATTCTACTAGTCATCAAACCACTTAACCCACTTGATGTGTACTGCACAAAACAAAATTATTGTTAATTATGAGAGAGGAATTAAAAGGAAAATCAATCTGATTATGCATTATTACTTCAAACAAATTAATAATGACAGAACATTTATAAATATTTCTCAAAGACAACACAAAGAATACATAAATAAGCTGGTGAAGCATTGAGTGAGAAAATTATATAAGAGAGGGAGCTTGGCTTGATCTCGTAACTTGATAGAGGTGTCCAATGATGAAGAGGGGTTGAGAGCAGCCTGGTTTTGTGAAAGAATTTAAAAAAATGCAGGGGGGAGGGTTCATAGTGGGGTACATGAACCTTGTGAACGGTGTAGATGAAACACAACAACTAAGGGATAAAGTATATAACCGTTACATAAGGTCAAGCTCTCCGAAGCAAAGATCAATTTAATCTGTATGGGCAAGTTGATGAATGAATGGTGGTGGGTGACTGATACCCATCATTTATTTACTGTCCATTTTAATCATGTTTCAAGGAATAATGGCTTGATTGTCTTTTCATCGTGAAATTGATAACTAGTATTTTATCAAAGTGAACATGGGTTTAGTAATATGGTGAAGAATTGAGTGAGAAAAATGTGCAAAAAAGGGAGCTCACCTTTATCATGTAGTGTTTGTTTATTTATTGGGGAGGACAAAATGAAAGCTTAAGTGATTGAGATGGATGATTCTTATTCTCTTCTCATGAATTCAACTTAAGTGATTGAGATGGATGATTCTTATTTTCTTCTCATGAGTTCAATTCTCATAATTGATAAGAACTCAACCATTGTAATATTAAAAATTAAAGTTTTTCTATATATATTTTTAATAATAAATAATAATTTTATATAAATTAAAATTTTAATTTAAAATTTAATTTGTATAAAATTATTATTTATTATTAAAAATATATAGAAAAATTTTAATTTTTAATATTACAAGGTTAATAAATTTGAACTTCCCATGTTAATTCATTATTAAAAAATATTGATTAAACATATATATTTATAAAAATATAGAACTTAAAAAAAAAAAAAATCATATATATATATAATAAAATTAAAATGATAAAAATTGAAAATCATTGTGAACATGTAAGCACACTTCACAAAAGCATCAACTTCCTCATACAGATTAAATTATTTATTTATTTGTAGGCATGTAAATAAATAAATATGGAATTATAACCAGTTATTTATAATATACCATTTTGATAGAGAGGCAGTGGGTAATGAGGCACGAAACAATAGTGTGGGTCTCACCACTCTTGTCTCCCATTTTTGTTGACAGAAAGGCATGTGCAATTGAGGATATCTATAGCCATTTGATCGAGTCGAGAGAGAGGTCGATCATACACATGGATAGCAGGAGACAACCATTCAAATTTCTCTCTTTTCCATTTAACTGCACACGAGCATTCAAATTTCATACTCTTGAATTCAATTTCTTATAGTGATGGGAGACCTAAGCATAATCATACAATGATGATAATGAAATATTCCCATGCTAATTACAAACTTGCTTCCATATTGGCTCTAGATCATGAAAAGGTCACTAGTGCTCTAGTATAAAAGGGGTTCCTTGGGCCCAACATCCAAAGTACAACAAGTGGAGCTATATCTCTAGGATAAAATACCAATACCGGAACATGGGATGGATATACTTAAAGGGAAACCCCCTCCTAAGTACTAGTACAACTCACTCATATCTGAAAAACTAATACAAACAATTGAATCACTAAATAGTCAAGTGTATGATTCTCAAGCATCTGATAATGAGCTAGAGTCAAGCACATGAGAAACAACCAAGTCAAAGAGCATTGAGGTATCTCCTTGCTTGGTATAAGGCACCCACCAATGAGGAAGATGAGTTTAAGGTACATTGTCCTCTATGCCAAGCCCCTACAATGTAGGTCTTGAATATGATAGGGGAAGGACCATTGGAGTCAAGGAAATGAGGAATCCTTGAAACCAACATGAGTTAGAAAGTAGCTTATGATTGAAAAAGACAAACACTAAAGGGGTATGGGAAGGAAATGAGAGGTAGACTCAAGAATTCTTTTGTTTAAAACATAAATGCAAGGTTGACTTGGTAGTGACTGAAAACATTCTATGGGGAATGGTCAATTACTAGGCATATGGATTTTCAAGGACATATTAGTAAACCATAGGCACAACTAGATGTCAAAACTTAGCAATATTGGATGGGTAAACTCATGGAGTCAAAAGAAAATTGTAATAGGATGCAACAGGAACTAAACAGACTCCATGGGACACAAATGTGACTCATCACATATGCTTTGAACAAGGGAAACAAAGGGATGTTTCCACAAACCAAACTGAGTACTATAAAATCACAAGGCACTCTTGGTGTTTCCAAAGGGGTTCCAGAAGGTGAATTGGGTAATTGAGGTCCTTTTGGTATTTCAAAAGGGGTGCCAGAAGGATAGGGAAAATTCATCTTGGTATTTCAAAAGGGGTTCCAAGAGGAGAGGAAATATCTAAATTACCAAAATGGAAAATAATCTTCTTATTATTTCAAAAGGGGTACCAGTGGGATACAAAAAATGTAACCACTGAGTCAAAACACGTGATATCCAAATGAAATCCCATGGGGAAAACCAAACAAGGATACAAAGCAGTAAAAAGAAGATAAGTTCCCTAGAAAACAACCATATGACAGTAACATTGAAGGAAACATTTGTAAATGCAAGTAATAAAGGTAGGGACATTGATGGAAATATCCTTGAGGGTCAGTGAATGGTGGCATAAAAATGAAGAGTTGTCATTGTATGGTTTAAGTGAAGGGCTTGTGATACATGAGATTCCATAAAACACCAACCATAAATGCGGAAGTATAGGGGGTAAATGTTGTCAACATTATGAGAATAAATGCATGGGGCTTCAACTTTTGGGTGTATACTAACCAAAATCCCAATCCTAAGGGGGATTAAGTGGTACGAGCACCAAAATGCAAGAGAGGTCACTATTCTAGGGAACCCATGGAAGGAAGGATCTATTTCCAGGTAGAAGGAAAATACAAAATATGGATGGGTTGATCCATCTACCAAAGAAAGGGTGGTCCTATAGGAGATTTACAATGAATGAAAGGAAAATGCAATGAACCTAGGGTAGTTAAACTATGCTAAATGCCTAGGAAATTTAGGCCTGAGGGAGACCATTATACATGAACAAAAAGTGTTATCCATGGTGAAATCCTACAAATAAGTCAACAATTACCAAAGCATAAAGGTTCTCAAGTAATTGAAAAAAATGGGTATAACTTTTAATTAAAAAGATACATGCTTTAATACTTCTTGGAAAAATGGCTTCTGAGTGAAGTATAAAAACAAGAAATTTCAAGGGGATGAACAACCAAGGGTGGACCTAGAGTTATCTCTCCCTCCAGGCTAAGCATAGTGACACTATGGTAAGTGTGGTGTCACCAATATATTTTTGAATTGCATAGAGTAGAATGTTTCGATATATATGTAATGTGTATATATTTCAATGGTAAGGCATGCATGATAGATTTCCCATAGAAATAGAGGTGAGTCTGCCCAACCTAGGCTATTAGGGCATAGTTAGAAAGTGGATAGTGATCAACTTTGAAATTGATCAAAGGGTGCATCATGCCCCCAAGCATGAGATACACCCCCCCCCCCCCCCCACATTAAATGTTGATGGGGGGGAATGATCAGGTGTGGTTAGGTGTTTCATGATTCCAATGATGTGCACAAGGTTATTTAGGGGTGGCAAGCACAAGGATCCTCATTGATCTCAAAGGAAATACTAAGTTAATATACTTATGGGACTAGGAACCTCAACCAATAATCACGTTGAGGCATACGATTTATTAAAATGTTCGTATAAGGCTTCATACTCTTGAATTCAATTTCCTATAGTGGTGGGAGACCCAAGCATAATCACACAATGATGATCATGAAATATTCCCATGCTAATTACAAACTTGCTTCCATATTGGCTCTAGATCATGAAAAGGTCACCAACTTCCAAAGCATGTTCTTTTAAGAGATATTAAGGGAAAATGATCAAAGACAAATTATCTTGCAAATAAATCCACTACCTTAAAAGTGGGGGAGTTAAGGTATAAAGGTTCAACAATCTACAAAGCTATACCTTAATGAAACTCTATGCACTCAATGGTAAGTACCACTATATTAATAATCCACATGTAGATTGTGTGTCGCCTCAATACTAGTGTAAGGCAATGAGCACGATGAAACTCGAGCTCCCCCTTCACATGCTTGATCTGATGGTGAATTTCGGGATTTGAACTCTTGGTTGAACTATATCGCAAGAAAATTGGGATTATGGTGATATGTTGAGTAAGGCATAGAAGGGGATGTGGAAAGTTGTCTCGCATGGTCCTTCGATGCTTGGTCACTATTATTGTTGTTCTGTCATTCTTGGTCTAGGGAATTTGAGGAATGAAGGAGATTTATTGAGGTTCTTTGTTTTGGGTTTAGTTGGTATAAAGGAGCTTTTATCTTTACAGATTTTATTTGATTGGGACCTTGGTTTCCCTAATCTATATTTCTTTAGCCCGAATAAGTGGTCACACTTAAATTGGGGGAATTTTCTTTAGCCTGAATAAGTGGTCACACTTAAATTGGGGGAGTTGTCTCTTTGAATTATTTGTTTCATTGTTCATCATTTTTAAGTTTATTGTTCTGAAAACTCAACCTTTGGGGTGAATTTTAGTGGAGGCTTCGTGGAATTGTTAGCTTCCCCTGTTTTAGGAATTGAAATCGATCTATGGCCTCGGTGTTGCATCTTCTTGTGTGGTTTGGTGTTGTCTTATGTTATAGCAAGATTTGCCTCACCCTATGCAATATTGCACAAAGGGCCTTTTTTGATTTCCCTGTGTAGAATTTTCATCCCTTTTTGCAAATCCCAGAGCTAAAAAATACATTTTTTCCACATGTATGCACCTTGTCTACTATACAACATGCGTATACGTAAGCTGTACCACTACAACCCATGTACATTGGGATTTGAGCCCAAAAGTGAAAAATGGTGTCAGGTTTCCATGTCACAACAGGAGATCTATGATCCTTGGCCTTCCATATACTGGAAACGTTTTGACTCGTCCCTTAAGTTCCATTTGAAGGCTATAAATGGGCCAATCCCGAGCTATGGAAAAGAGGAGAAAGAATTCAACTTTGAGAGCAAAGTTACTCTGGAGAAATTATTCACTTCATATTGAATCAACATCCCTTTGTCCTTTAATTCTAAACACAGTGTTCAGCCCCCAAGCTCTTCCCTTATTAATGGAGAACTTCATTGTCTCTCTTCTATGATCTTGCCTTTGGTGGAGGATTGAAGTGGTGGAGGCCCAGCTGGAAGGAACTTAGTTTCTTGGTTCCGAACCGTGCCGACACAAAAGTCTGTAACTTTTTCACTTCTGCTGATCATATATTAATAGAAATAATCTTTTCCCGTCCAATTGATATCTTGAAAATATTTGAATTTTTATTCCATGGGCGTATTTTTTATGTATATTAATGGATTATGCTATTGAATGTGCTAACATCATATATTATCACCATATGCTTTCTTTTCTTGGTTGTTGAGGACTAGTTGCAGGTATATTGCTTTGGGTCAAGTGCTCAACGATGGACTTCATCGAACGTCTGGATGAGGTAGGCCTTTTATCTTGTCTTGCTAGAATATTTGTTTACATAGCATACTTGAGAATAGAGTTGATTTCTGTAGTCATTTCCATCTGTTGTGGTTTACCCTAGCCATAGAGAGATTTTCCTCATAACATAATTGGCAACCATATTGGGGAATGGATCTTCTTTCTTAGGGTTTGGAGTGTTTTTCTCCTTAGATTGCTCTCGTTCCTATTGCATTTTTTGTCGTATCATTGCTTGACAACCTCTGTTCACTCTAGGTCTGAGTCTTTCATCCTTCTTCTATGCCTACCTGTGTTTTTGAAACATATACGCGGGTTTTTGCTTGACAATCGCATATATATGCGTGTTGTCCTTCTGCAAGTTACGTACATATGCATTATTTCCTTCAAAAATCACGTACAACAACCTCTTTTTCTTGTTGGCTTGGTTTGGTGGTTGTTGGGTAGTTTTTGATGATTGTTGAGTCTTCTTGGATCTTTGTAGTGATTGTTAAGTGTCTGTGGGATGACATGAAACCTGTCTTTGGTTGAATTTTTGGGCAAAGTCTTTCTCATCACCTTTTCATTTTAATTGTCCTTGTACATTGGGCTGGGTGTCTTTCTTCTTGGTATCCTACTTGAGTTGTCTTTTTCTATACATAGTAGAGTCTTTATATATCAAGTTGTTGTTCAATCCATGCATTTTCATTTTTTTCTTATATTGAAAATACAAAAATATTAGGCATTTTGCATTGTTTGGAATTTTGATATTTTGAGTCTTTATCATTTATCATAGTGCATGTAAAGAAAGATTGCATTTTTACTTTAGAATTGCAGAGTTGAAATTGAAAATTGCATTTGTTTTAAGAAGCATATCATTCATTGAAAATTGAAGTTAGGACTTTGCATTGTATTCATATTTACTTTATTTGTTGAGTCATAACATCATGAGTTTCACTACCATACCTTTTTGAGTAAGCACGGCCATTAAAATTTATGCTATAATTTAAAATTGATTAGTCACAATTTTATTTTCTAGGGTGCATAAACTAGCTTAGGATTTAGTGCCTTGGAATAGGATTTTGTGAGTAAACTTCTCCAAGGATATCAAATCAACATATGTGTCTGACAAAGGGAGTGGAAAAATCCATTGTATAATCGATAATATCAGGAGGTTCTGCTTACACCAGAGTTAATCACAAGGTCGTGCGAGGTTGGTTGAAGGGATATCCCCCCGATACCTTCTTAGCGTCAAAGATATTTTTGGGGGTCTATTCGTATTTGGGGATCTTGCTAGTGCCCTTACCTCCATGAGAGGTGGTTCTTTCAAGGTTTCGGGCTTTGCTACCCTACCCATATGGTGGACATGACTTACGACTGCTCAATTGTGCGTTGATTACACATTGGTTTCTTAGTTTATTGATTTAAGTGCCACATAGGTTACTTGCAGGGGTTATTCTGCAGGTACCCTGGGTCAGATAAGGGTCAAACAACACACAACCTTTACGGAGGATTACCTCTCCAGGGGGATCTAACTGACTGGTTGTTAAGCCCATGAGGGCCCTTATAACTGATTCTATTACCTCCGATCTTTAGCAGGGAGTCTTGGGCCCCTTTTGGGAAAGACATACCTTCTTTAGGGAGGGAGGCCCCTTTCAACCACTTTACCTCATTTGTGTGCATATTGGCCATTTGATTTTTGGTGTGCTCTTTGACTACTAGTTGGCCTTAGGAGTTTATACTGAGTTTTCATTATCATGGATAATGGATTTCTTTTGGCTCCCCCATTTACCGCTACCCCCCCCATGATGATAACTCATTTCATGGGGACGAACCTGTCTGATTTTCATAATGGTACACAGAATTATGATGCTCAGTCCATGCCTTGGGTATCTAATCATTTTCATGTTGATATGTCGAATGTGCCTTCAGCCTTCCCATCCTCTCCATGTCCCACTTATATGAATCCTAGCTTTGGATCTGGGGGCACCATGGCCCCGCTACCTACATCTTTGTTTGATATGAGCCATGTCCCTCAGCCAACTCTCACTATGGGAGGTTGGAACCTCCCCTCTTATGGATCTAGTCCTAGCTATGCTCTTTTAGGAGCCAATACTCAAATGGGTGCTTGTTCTACTTATTACACCCCATCTGTGTATCCTTCATCCGCCATGTCGGTTCCTTCAAACACTTTTCCCGTGGCAGGTCCACATATATCCCCAAGTCTTTCATATGGGGAGAATCAATTTTAAGGTTCATGATACCCTCTTCACGAAACCCCTTCACATGGGGGAAATATATATCCTCACTTGAATAATCCTTATCATACCTCCATCTCTTCACAGACTTTGGTGATTATGCCCGTACAAACCTCTTGGGATCAATTAGGCGGAGGATACTACCTTTCCGGACAAGGACAGGGGGTGAACCAAGACCCTTCCTGGCCTACAATATTTCAAAGCCAATCTTTCCTTGGACCTTGGTATCAAATGCCACAACCCATCACTAGTCCAGTCACTGCCAGTCATACTGGAGCTCCATCACCAACCTCTGCAAGTCATGTTGAAGACTCGCAACCAACCATTGCTAGTCATGCTGGGGGAATCACTCTAGTCACCATGAGTCATGTTGATGTCACATCTCCAACCTCTGTACGTCATGTGGGAGATGACCCTCTCACCTCTGCCAATCATGTTGAGAGCATGTCACCAGTCATTGTGAATGACGTTGGGGGAATTGAGAATCCTAGACGTCTCAAATGTAAGCCTGAATTCCTTTGCAGGACTTGCGAAGGAAATCACCTTACTCATTTGTGTCTTGTTATTGCTGGGATACTAGAAGCATGGGGCTCACCTAAGGGCCCTTTGGATTCTGAGGCGTATGTGGTTTCCCCACATCCTATTTATCCATTGATTGACATGGGAGTCATTCTGATGCAATCCTCCCCTGACCATACCCCCATTGTCGAGGGTGTTGTGTCCCCTATCCCTGTTATCACGCATCCTCTTCGACCTAGAATTGAAGAAGTGGTCATACAAGTGAAATCTCTACTCAATCCAACTCTCCTTTTGGAGTGTGATGCTTCCTTCAACCACATCGTCAACATTCCTGATAGCACTCCTTCTGAACAAGAGAGAGTTTTAATTTCCTCAAGTACTCTCCCTTCAAGTCCTGGAGAAGTTCCATTCAATTGGGATGGTATTTTGGGGTATCGAATGCCCCCGTCGATGTCCTTTCCAGTAAGAGACATCATCCAATATATCACGGAGATGATAACCTCTGCTAGAAATTTATCCTCCTCGACTTGGAGAGATTTGGGTTTTCCCAAGCTTATGTCGGCTACGCGTAAGATACTGACATTCCACAGAAGTCCAGCATGGGAGCCTTGGCCTCCCCCATGAATTGTCTCTAGAAAATCCCAACCGAGTTTAATTTAAGCTCTTTTCCAACTCGTCTTCAAAAATAAAAAATATTGTCGAGTGAACTTGTCTCTTTCACACTCGTAAATTGGATTTGAAAGGACGTCTAGTTGGTACAATTTTATCCCTTTTTCACACCAAGTAGACTAAGATCATGAAAAAGAACATTTTTTGGCATTAAGTTGTGATTGCATCTCATGCCCTTGCTTGCAGTATTGAGCCTATATCCGGTTCTCGCTTTGCGTTATAAACCATTTGTCGCGACAGTTTTGCATCCTCAACCAAGAATAACCTCATTTATATCCTTTGCAATTTGACACCCTATACCCAGGAGGGAACATTCCCTCGAGTGTCCATCTCCCGCTTGAATCTCCTTGCATTGAGCATAGGTATGTTCCACTACTGGAATTAGTTTTGCTTACTTGCGACACTCGTTTCCTCCTCTGTATCATAACATTATTTGACTATGAAAAAATAAAAAAATATGGGTGGGAAGGGAGTATTATCTTATATTGGAAGCAATCGTGTTTCCTTTGAACATAGCACAAAGTTATTGAGTCCATTTGTGATCCGTCAGGATTTTTCGAATGACTTATGATTGAGTTTTTATTTGCATGCATTAATTAACCATTGAGAAATTTAACGAAAGAACGAGAAAAGAAAAGGAATTATACAGCCATATAAATACATGTAGATCTGAAATGCAATGAAAGACAACAAACCATAATACACAGGTTGATAACGGAGTTCGGCACAACTTTGCCTACGTCTCCGGGCCTTTTCTCTGTGGGGGAGGCTTCTTTATTTCTGTTCGAAAGCTCAATGGCACATCATTACAATGTCGAATGGATTCAAGACTGATCTGGTCATGTTCGCCCAGATCTATAGAACCATGCACAAAAAACGACACGCGAAACGGACGTCCGGAGCTCTCAGAAATGGTCCGACAACATCTCCTCCTCAACGGCTTCCCTGCCTCAAACTGGCTTTGACTTGGCTTCTCCTCAGCATCTCTTCTCTGAATGCTCTCCAAAAGCTGTCCAAAAGCTGTCCCCATGGCCTCAAAATGGCCTTGGTTAAATAGTTGGGAAGTTGGTTATCCATCTCCAACTTCCTCCACGAATTTAGGCTCTAAAAATGCCCAATAACTCCCAAAAATGAGTTAATTACATTTAAATTAACAAAAGTGGTTATAAAACCCACTTTGCAACTATATAATATAGTTAAAACGGGCTTTAGCCCCCCAAGCTCTTGCGCGCGCCCTTTATATGGTCATATGGCTCAACAATATGGCCAAGCGCTAGCCAAAGGCTAAGCGTTGGCCCACTAGCCCTTGCGCGCCTTAATCACCTGGTCACATGTGGCCTTTCCATAGAGCCATAGGCTATGCGCCAACCGTTGTATAATTGTTTAACCGTGGGTTATAACAAATAACTGCCAAGTTTAAGCCATAACTCCCGCAATGATTAAATCTCCGCGCTCTCAGTCATGTAATGTGGTCACATAACATTGCAAAGGGATGGGGCTAAGCCCTGACCCGACCCCCGTCGTATATACAATTAAAACACATTTAAATACAACTTTTGCCGCATGTCTATCAAGGCACAAGTGGTGGTTCAATGGTCGGACGACATTTACAAAGGCGTTACATGGTGGGAGGTCACCGGTTCGATTCCGGTCGACCCCAAAAAACTTTTAAAACCAAAACTAATTAGACAAATATCGGGGTGCCACGTGGCAGCCCGTGATTGGGCCACGTGGCAGCCCGTGATTGGGCCACGTGGCACCCTTACATCCAACCGATACATGCCACGTGTCGACCGATGATTCGTCCATGTCAACCAACTAGGATATGCCACGTGTCAATCGTTGATTCACCCACGTCATCTGCCATGTTAGCTCATCGTACGGTCCAGTCATCTTCCATGTCAGCTCGTCGTACAGTCCAGTCATCATGCCACGTCAGCTCGCCGTACGGTCCAGTCATCATGCCACGTTAGCTCGTCGTACGGTCCAGTCATCATGCCACGTCAGCTCTGCCGTACAGTCCAGTCATCTGCCACATCACTTGCCGTATGATGCTGACGTCATTCGCCACGTATGCTGCTGACGTCATCCCGTGCCACGTGTCACCCTTCCAGTGGTGACACATGTCACCTCGGGATTGGTCCAACCGTACGCCCAAAAATGCCAAATCCGCCTAACACGTGTCGTCCACTGGTGCTGCCACGTGTCACCTATACGGACATGCCACGTGTCACATGTACGGACATGCCACATGTCCTGTACGAACTGACACGTGTCTTGTACAGACTGTACGGACAGGTACAGTCAGCATCCAAAAATTTTGCCTGTTTGGCTTAGCGGACAGAATGCGATATCTTCTCCATACGGACTCTGTTTGACAAAGTAAATATACCACCGGAATCAGGAAGATGAGACGAACGCAATGGTGTTTGTTTCGTCAGATTCCAAGCACTTTCATTTTTGAGCATTTTTCATGCCCTGTCAGGCTTCTAAATACGATTTCGGATCACACCTCCCAACAATAAGACCTTTTGGTCCCAAAAAGGTTAATGACCACTCAACAAGCTCGGGATAGGCCACCCAGCTTGCTTTGGATCCGATTACATTAATGGAAGCAAAATACATTGAAGTTGAGACACCCACTTCTGGCAGAACCAAGTGACTGGTCTCTTTTCTTCACGTTGTTCCTCTTGCTCCGCTGGTAATCCTTCCTCCTTCGTGGGTACATGCAGAATCCTTTT